>CM023457.1:82475412-82551912 GCA_013339765.2 Haemaphysalis longicornis | reverse complement strand
GGGCTGCAACGAAGTGACGGGGATTTTTCTTCTGTATCAATACAGGCAACCGTCCCTCCATTGACTTTCCAGATCGTACGTGTGCACGTGCAATTGTTTTTATTCATGGCGCGATGCTATTCCCCGAATTTGTACTTGTCCACCCCTGCCAAGCCACTCGTCAGCAGTGCGAATTACTAGCGCTGTGTAATACTTCGGGAAAGCGTGCTAAAATAGCTTGCGTACTTATGCCAAGAGGGCTTTTCAGGCACACCGACTGAGAAGTGGACCGGCGACCACTAGCACGCAGTACGAGCCATGACCCTTATACAAAGAGTGTCATCCGACGCCCTGGCCTGCCGTCACATGGCCTGAGGTGTGACGAGCCGGGCATAAACATTGCTTCATTCAAAGAACGTTTTAGCGTGCGCTCTTTGACGGATAGCGGCACGGCAGAACTGGTAGTCTCCAGGGGCGATTGCTGCTCGCCTCGGTTTACCCAAAACACCACCGTACCAATGTTCCGCTTTACCGGCATATTATTTGCGGGCATTACCTTAATCATAACGTACTTATTGGTTTCTTCGCCTTGTAAGAACGCAGTCACGCAGTCGACGAGGCTAATACGTTTAAAGTCGTATTCCACAACGCCTAATAGTAATGCTCCAGTAGTGACAACCCCAAATACATATCGTTTGACCCAGACTCAACCTCTACAGTAGCTAAACGAGCCACTGGAATATTTATTTCTCCCGCTTGCCCATATCTGAAGCAACCACGTGCATACGCGCGTGGTTGCTGACATGTTCACAAAACGAAATTAACCGCGGAGCTGTTGCCGGCTGAGCTTTTCGTGAGTCTGCTGAAGGCCGCAAGTCACGCACCGGTAGGAGGAGGTTCAAAGAAGCGCCGATGGCCCTCGCAGAAGACAGTCCTCCCGCCCATCGATAGATATCGCAGCTTTCTTGCAGGGCTCGGTTCTTCTCTCTCCCACTAGGGGAAGGAGAGGGAACGGTGTCTGTCCCCGCTGACGTTTCGCTGCCGATTTCTTTCGCCAACAGCAGAACGTGCTCGGTGACGGCGTTACCGCTATCGGGCAAGCGCTGGCTTACGTTCGCGCCCACACACTAGAACCACATCTTCGTTGTTTCAGCCGATTTCCAACTGGGTGGAACTCTGTTTCTGTTTAATGAAAACTTATTTTAGGTGCGGAGTACCTTAGCACTGCACGATGTACGTCCGCGTCCGTGCGCATAGCATTTACAATCGCAAAAAATTAGACAGCCACTGGCAGAATTCGAGCCTGTGTCTGGTAGGCCAGACAGAGTTAGTGTCAGTCGTCTTACCCATTGGGATACGACCGTGAGTTAGTACCCGAGAGTCAAACACCTTACTCCCTCGCCTGTAACGGTGCGGAGTATCTTAGGACCTTCCAATGTTCGTCCGCGTCCATCCGCGCGCACACCACCACCAAGCGAAAATCAAGCGAAATTCGATTTGAGCCGTGAGTTGCAGTTTCATTTCGGGAATAATCAAGGTGCAACTCACGGCTCAAATCGAATGACGGTAGGGGCGCAAATCGGATGTCAGTCGGGGTGAAACTTGGATGTCATTTGGAGTCCCCGTACTCCGCACACTCGCTATCATTCACGGAGTGGAGATTCTGCCATTTTTTCATGCTTGGAAACCCTAGCAGCTAACTGATGCCTTTTCGAAGTGGTTCAAGCCAATATTTTTTCTTCAACGTGGCAAAGTACGACTCATGGTATTGTTTGGACACTTTGTACTGCAAATTATTCACACGTTTAGGGTTTATTGCACTGGACATTTCGTGGAAATAAATGTTGGCTGACATTAAGGCCTCCTTTTAAAACTCAAGCAAGGCAGACTCCGTTAAACACGTGCCACCGAGGAGGGTCTGAACTCTCTGCCTAATCCCAAATGTGGTAACCTCCATCAGTAGTGAGAGTCGTGGCTTTCATTGACTTCATTGAATTGGAAGCCTGAAGACACGTAAACAGGAAACCCTGCGTCATGTGATGCCTCGAAGCCCCATCCTCGCTATTTCAGCCCATATCGCTGAAGAGTTAAACACCGACAACGTTGCCACATGCATATTTATTAGACATCAAAATCCAAGCCTCTATTCGGCTACCTCGCCCATTTTTAACCGTTCTGCTTACAGTCTATCTTAAGCTTTTTGCGCTGCCTCTTCGACCCATGACGAAATAAAATTTGTGGGCATCCCGTCACACTCCTGCTCATCGGATCCGTCGGGACAGTCCTTGTCGCCATCACACACGAAGCCTCTCAGAATGCACTGTCCATTCGAAGCGCACTTGAACTGTCCGCCAGAGCACGTCTCGACCATGTTGTCCTCGTCATTGCCTTCAGGGCGGCAACCTTTTTCGTCACTGCCGTCGCCGCAGTCGTCGTGTCCGTCGCATTTCCAGTGATTGAGGATGCACTTGCCGTTGATACATGAGAACTCGTCTCGCGTGCAGTGAGTCGATGAACAGTCGCGTTCGTCCGACCCATCGGCACAGTCCTTGAAACCGTCACACCTGTGAGTTGTGCCAACACATTGACTGCTTCCGTTGTTTACCTTACAAGCTATTTCACCAGGGGCACAAGACTTTACGCCCCGACAAGCCTCTGCGTCTTCGTCCGAGCCGTCTGGACAGTCTTGATTACCATTGCATCGCTGTTCATGCGGTATGCAGCGGCCGTTCTTGCAAGCAAATTCCCCCTCCGTGCACTGCTTTTTGTCGCAGTTTTCTTCGTCAGAGCCATCAGGGCAGTCCTTATCACCATCACAACGCCACCGCATAGGAAAGCAGCTGATGTTGCCGTTCTCAAGCGTGCAAGCAACCTGCTTTGGTGGACAGCCTGTGGGCCCTTTAGGGCAAATGGCCGTATCTTCATCCGAGCCGTCAGAGCAGTCGTGGTCACCGTCGCAAGTATGTGTATTCGGTATGCACTGACCACTCTTGCAAGCAAACTCCCCTTCCATGCACGTCACACTTGCACAGTCCTCCTCGTCGGATCTGTCCGTGCAGTCGGCATCTCCGTCACACCGCCACTTACGCAGTATGCAACCTCCATTATTGCAAGAAAATTCCCCTTCCGTACATGCTTTCTTTTCGCAGTTATTTTCGTCAGAGCCATCGGGGCAGTCCTTATCGCCATCACAATGCCATCGCATAGGTAAGCATTGGATGTTGCCGTTCTGGGGATTACAGGCGAACAGTTCTGATGAACATCCCGACGTTCCGTTCAGGCAAGAGGCCGCACCCTCATCCGAGCTATCGGCACAGTCGCGGTCACCATCGCACAAATGTTCACGCGATATACACTGACCACTCTTGCAAGCAAACTCCGTCTCTAGGCAAGTCGCACTTTCGCAGTTCGTTTCATCGGATCCATCAGTGCAGTCGTCATCCGCGTCACATCGCCACCTACGCGGTATACAAGCCCCATTTTTGCAAGCAAATTCACCTTCCGGACACGTTTTCTTTTCGCAGTTTTCCTCGTCAGAGCCATCGGGGCAGTCCTTATCCCCATCACAATGCCACCTCATAGGCAAGCAGCTGACGTTGCCGTTCTGATGTTTGCAGGCGAATAGTTTTGATGGACATCCCGTAGTTCCGTTCATACAAATGGCCGCATCCTCATCTGAGCCGTCGGCACAGTCGCGGTCACCGTCGCACGAATGTTCATCTGGTATACACTGACCACTCTTGCAAGCAAACTCGGTATCTCTGCAGGTCGCACTTTCGCAGTCAGTTTCGTCGGATCCGTCCGTGCAATCTGGATCTGCGTCACACCGCCACTTACGCTGTATACACTCTCCATTCTTGCAAGTAAATTGAGTCACCCCACATGTTGGCCTTTCGCAGTTATCCTCGTCAGAGCCATCGGGGCAGTCCTTATCGCCATCACAATGCCACCTCATAGGCAGGCAACTGACGTTACCGTTCTGATGTTTGCAGGCGAACAGTTCTGATGAACATCCTGACGTTTCGTTCATGCAAGAGGCCGCATCTTCATCCGAGCCATCGGCACAGTCGCGGTCACCATCGCACAAATGTCCACGCGATATACACTGACCACCCTTGCAAGCAAACTCCGTCTCTAGGCAAGTCGCACTTTCGCAGTTCGTTTCATCGGATCCGTCAGTGCAGTCGTCATCCGCGTCACATCGCCACCTACGCGGTATACAAGCACCATTTTCGCAAGCAAATTCACTTTCCGCACATGTTTTCTTTTCGCAGTTTTCCTCGTCAGAGCCATCGGGGCAGTCCTTATCCCCATCACAATGCCACCTCATAGGCAAGCAGTTGACATTGCCGTTCTGGTGTTTGCAGGCGAACAGTTTGGATGGACATCCCGTAGTTCCGTTCATACAAATGGCCGCATCCTCATCTGAGCCGTCGGCACAGTCGCGGTCACCGTCGCACGAATGTTCATCTGGTATACACTGCCCGCTCTTGCAAGCAAACTCGGTATCTCTGCACGTCGCACTTTCGCAGTCCGTTTCGTCGGATCCGTCCGTGCAATCTGGATCTGTGTCACATCGCCACTTACGCTGTATACACTCTCCATTCTTGCAAGTAAATTGAGTAACCTCACATGTTGGCCTTTCGCAGTTATCTTCGTCAGAGCCATCAGGGCAGTCTTTGTCTCCGTCACATCGCCACTTCATTGGCAAACAGGTGGTTTCCCCATTATGGGGACTGCAGGCAAACACGTTTAAACCGCAGCCCGTCGTGCTGTTCTGGCAAATGACTGCATCTTCATCCGAGCCATCAGCACAGTCACGGTCACCGTCGCAGGAATAATTACGCGGTATACATTGACCTCCTTTGCAAGCAAACTCTGTCTCCAGGCATGTCGCACTTTCGCACTCCTCTTCGTCAGAGTTATCGAGACAATCGTCTTCTCCGTCACATCGCCATTTACGAAGTATGCAGCGTCCATTCTTGCAAGCAAAGTCTGTGCTGGAACACGTCCAGTTTACGCAGTTATGCTCGTCTGAACCATCTGGGCAGTCCTTGTCTCCGTCGCATCGCCAGGGGAGAGGCAAACACCTTCGGTCACCACCAGTACGATTGCACTCGAACATGCCTGAAGTGCAGTTTGTTGTTCTGTTCTGGCAAACAACCGCATCTTCATCCGAGCCATCCGTGCAGTCACGATCACCGTCGCACGTCCAGTTACGGTGTATACACTGGCCACTCTTACAAGTAAACTGGAATCCCGTGCAGGTGGGATTTGGACAATTACGTTCATCGGAACCACCAAGGCAATCCCTCTCCCCGTCGCATAGCCAGTTCATGGGGGCGCATATGGTGACATCATCATGAAGTTGGCAGGCAAACGTATTTGAAGGGCAGTTGGTCGTCTTGTTGTGGCATATAACCGCATCTTCATCCGAACCATCCGTGCAGTCGCGATCACCGTCGCAGGCCCAGTTACGCTGTATACACTGGCCACTCTTACAAGTGAACTGGACTCCCGTGCAGGTGGGATTTGGACAACTACGTTCGTCGGAACCACCAAGGCAATCCCTCTCCCCGTCGCAAAGCCAATTCATTGGGAGCGCATATGGTGATATCACTATGAAGATGACAGGCAAACGTAATTGAAGAGCAGTTGGTCGTCTTGTTGTGGCATATAACTGCATCTTCATCCGAGCCATCCGCGCAGTCCCGGTCACCGTCACATGCCCAGAAGCGCGGTACGCAACGACCATTGTCACAGGCAATCTCCTGTTCCTTACAGGCTTTAGTGTCCGTGCAGTTTGCTTCATCCGAGCCATCTGTGCAGTCGCGGTCACCGTCGCATCTGTAGGTTCGCTTGACACAAAGACCGTTGCCGCACAAAAACTCCTCTTCAGTACAAGCCTTGGGAGTCATGCAGTTCGTTTCATCAGAGCGATCCCTGCAGTCCCGATCTCCGTCACATCGCCACCCTTCGGGATGCACTGGTTGGTCGTGACGCACTTGAACTGGTCCAGAGAGCAAGAACTTCGGCCACTCACTATACTCCACAGAGCGTAGGACTGGGCGTTTTGGATGACTGCCACGAGAACGATAGCTGGGCCCAAGAGCCATACCGAAGCGGAGCCGCTCGAGCAGCTCATGTTGCCAGCAAACACGTGCAGGACTTTTCAGAAGTTGATTCGCAGGCTGTGTAACCACTTTACGGAGAATCACTTGCAATAAGCTGCTAATAGTAACGGGTAGACGCATAAGGGGCGTAAAAGGTGTACCTGCTGACAGACTAGACGACATGCATTCACTCCTTCACGTTCGCGTGTCTCCACGGGAGTGAACAAAGAGATGCTGAGAATAACAAGAAGGAGCAGTGAACAAAAACAGGAAATTCGTTATTTTGTAGCTGGCCTGGCGGATGGAAGTAATGGCGCTGTTTCTAGAGATAGCGCGCTCAAAAGCCCGTGTGATAATGACCCATAGCGCAGTGCTTCCGTGAGACAGGAAATACAGCGTAGCTGAGTGAGGCCGATAAGGGGCTAATCGAGGCGCAGAGGTCACGATTTTTGCTTGCTCTCCTCGAGCGGCTTCGCTTGGTTTTTTTACACACGCAACGAGGGCTTTTAGCTGTGGCCATGAATGCATCAATGCTGGTAGAGGGCCGGCCGAAGTGAAATGGCTTTAGGTACCCGCTTTCTTTGTGCACTCTGCATCAGTTTGTAATGCCGGTTTCCTCTGTTTTATTTCGACAAGAGAAACGATTGTGGTTACAGTACCTGTCTTCTGGAGCATAACGCGCCGACCACCACCAGACGTGAAAGTGGCATCTCTTACATTTCCTTCTGAGCACGGATGCCTGGTTTTTGAAAACCTTAGCACTTTCGGCCCTCACTCATTCATAGCCCCACCCTACTTATTCGGCACGTGTGAGGGAGCATATTCTACAGACTGCCACCGGAGGAGAGGACGACAGCCCTTATGTTCGCTTCTGAGGACTCGTGCTTGCTTCTTCAAAACCTGCAACTCTTTTTCTCAGTCATTTATAGGCCCATGCCCGTAGCCCTCGAGGAGCCCCTGCCATAAGTGACGGTTAGTTACCTATCCTGAGTTGTAATGTTGAAAATAGGACGCAAAAGTAAGTACTCTCGCAGCTATCCTTTATGTGGCAAATGGCACCCAAAAAAGAAGGCAAAACAATCTGGCTACAGCTAGGCATTTGAAGTGGGGTAAATGCACCTTAGAATTTCTGCAACCTTAGATTTCAGACAACCTAAAGAACAAGCAGGGTTCCGTAAAGGTTATTCAACAATGGACCATATACACACGATCAATCAGGTGATAGAGAAGTGCGCTGAGTATACTGAACCCCTACATATAGCATTCATAGATTATGAGAAAGAATTTGACTCGGTCGAAACCCTCGAAGTCATTCTGGCATTACGGAACCAGGGGGCAGATGAGCATTATGTAAGAATACTAGAGGATATCTACAATAGGTCCACAGCTACCATCATCCTCCATAAGGAGAGCAGTAAAATACCAATAAGGAAGGGTGTCAGACAAGGAGACACAATCTATGCAATGTTATTCACAGCATGTTTACGAGAAGTATTTAGAACGTTGGATTGGAAACAGGTGTGAGGAAGGGTTAATGGAGAATACCTCAGTAACCTCAGATTTGCTGATGACGTTGCCTTGCTAAGTAACTCGGGGGACAAATTTCAAAGCATGCTTTCCGCACTGAACGAACAGAGTAGAACCGTTGGCCTGAAAATTAATATGCAGAAAACTAAAGTAATGATCAATAACCTCGGGACAGCACAGCGGTTTGAGATAGGTGGCGAGGCAGTGGAAGTGGTAAGCGAATATGTCTACTGAGGCCAAGTTGTGACCCCAGATCCCAACCATGAGACAGAGATAATTAGAAGGATAAGAATGGGGTGGGGTGCATGTGGCAGACATTCTCAGATAATGAATAGCAGCCTACCATTGTCGCTGAAGAAGAAAGTGTATGACAGCTGCATCTTACCGGTACTCACCTACGGGGCAGAAACCTGGAGGCTCACTAAGAGGGTTCAACTTAAATTGAGAACGACTCAGCGTGCAATGGAGCGGAAAATGATAGGTGTAACATTAAGGGACAAGAAGAGAGCGGAGTGGGTCAAGGAACAAACACGTGTTCATGTTCAGGACATATTAGTAGAGATTAAGAAAAAGAAATGGACGTGGGCAGGGCATGTAATGCGAAGGCAAGATAACCGCTGGTCATTAAGGGTAACAGAGTGGAACCCTAGACAAGGCAAGTGGAGCAGGGGGTGGCAGAAAGTTAGATGGGCAGATGAGATCAAGAAGTTTTCGGGGATAAATTGGTCACAGTTGGCACAGAACCGAGGTAATTGAAGAATAATGGGAGAGGTCTTTGCCCTGCAGTGGGCGAAGATAGGCTGATGATGATGATGATGATGATGATGAAATGCACCATAACCAGGAAAGATTACGTTCAGAACTGAAACTGCTAAAGTAAAGGAGCCTTCACGCTGCAGGTTCCCCTGCAACCCGTTTCAGCTATGCACCACGAAGCTAACATCGGAGTATATTTGGTGACACGCTGCGACGCGGACCTTCAAATTTAGCGTAGCACCGCGGAAACAACGTGAAGGAAACAATCAGGTCGTGATCTCCGGAGTTTCGAGAGGCTCTCTAATCGTTCTGTTACAGTTTACTCTGTTTCCTGAATCTTGGTCACTCTGGACGCGGCCGACGTTGAAATATGCGCTCACGAGACAGCTACATGCAGCATAGAGTACCCTCTGCAATTTTTGCAAGCCTTCAAAAGAACATCTTGGTGACTGCCCTTCACTTTGCCGTGCTACGCCAAAACAAAAGGTCAAAACAAGATGAGTTGGCTTGACTGCACTATACTGCACGTCTCGCGGACACTCCGACAGAATCAGTCGGCCCAGCGTTTAATCGGCTGACGGCCGACGGGTCGTCGCAGTTCTTACGCTCAGTTGAAACTAACCCATGGCATGCCTGTGCCTGGAAGAATGAGCCATTATTTTGTTAGTTTGTACACTGTAAGAAGCTTTAAAGGAGCCATGAAGACAAAATACAAGTTGGGTTTATTAGAAAGACTGCTTCGTTCCGATAACAATGATACCAATATCATCGCAATCTTCGAACAAATAACGGAGATATTAAAGAAAACGTGTGAAGCAGTAGCGACCCCCTAGCCAATTTCCCGCAAATTTTCTATGACGTCACGGAACCTTGTTTGTGCGATTGGCGGCCGGCTAACTGACCTGTCATGACGACACATGACTGGACGTCTGTAATGGTGCCTCTAGTTTCATTTCACCGCATCACTTGAATGCTAACGTGTAGTTAACGCCTTGAAAATTATGTTTTATTGTTGGCCCGTATGACGTCATTCTTGCTCATAACACGTCACTGTGGCGCAAAATTTGAAAGTTTTTAAATACTTCTTGCTTTTTTTTCGTTAAAAAACATCTTTTGGGACTGTAATGGAGCTGAGTGAGATACTGAATCCTAGTTCTTTCAAATTACACGAAGTTGTATTTTCTCTTCATGGCTCCTTTAAGGGCATGTCATTTCCCACAAGCACACATTCGAAGCTTCGCTCACTAGTACGTTAGAACAAAAATCTAAGGCCAACTGAAGGCGGGGCAAGGGTCACGGAAGTGCATATAAATACTAAGAAAGTCAAGTCATCTGAAGCTGTTAGGGTGAAGCGCAAAACGAAAGTGCTTGTGCAAAACCAAAGTGCAAAACCAAAGCTTGCACTAGGTGAAATAGCACAGTGGTCAGCACCACGACCATACATCTGCCAACGCTTTTCAGAGTAAGTAATGCACTCGGTAGGGATGAGACATTTATGGAAATGTGGGGACGCTTACTGCACGAGCGCTATTCAACAAATAGCCATATAAGCTGCTTGGAATGCTAAAACTAAATAAGAGTGTAAATTGCCTATACATATTTATATAACCCACCCAGCAGCGTTGGCTTATAGTCGTGTGGTACGGAGCACTGTGTATATTGTTTTACCATTCGGAGGTTGGAATCTTCTATTGCGCATTTTTTCGAAGCTGATTTGTGCGTTTTTGGGCAATGTGACTTATACTGAATTCACCATTTCTACGCTGTAACGTTCATTGCTTCACGAGATAGTTCGCAGAACGCGTACAGACTCACACTGAGGCACTGGGGAGTTCTCGATGGCATGATGTTGCCCTAAGCATGCTTGCGGGCACAGACCCGAATCGGGTGGCCCGTGGCCTGCTGCGAACACCCCTTGTTGAAACTTTATTGCCATCATCGCTGCACCGATGACATTATCATCATCGGTGCCTGTCACCTCGCGGGAGCCGCCCACGCTCGAGCTGCTTCGTCTTTCTCCATTCCCTACTACTCTCTACTTTTTTTGGTGCAAGAAACCCGGGACCAAGGGACCTACGGAGGTGAGCCACTACGAGCGGAAATGTCTTATTAGATGCGACGCTCAGAGCATCTCTTGTCGGCGGCCGTGTCCTTCGTGCGTGCGTCCGTTGTTGTCCGCAGCCACTCTCCCCTTTTCCTCTGCGATAGCGAACACTCTCTCGCGAGGGGCATTGGATTGGATTCGATTGGCTTGGCTTGGCTTGGATTGTATTGGATGAGATTTGGATTGGATTGGATTAAAGTGGATTGTGTTGGATTGTCTTGCGCCATAGATGCGGCACTCTCTCTCTCCTCGGTCTCCTCTCCTTCGGGCGCGCTGCGCATATAACCGGTGTGCCGCTCTCCGGTGGCCTTTCGGTCGACCGTTGCTCTCCGTTTGCGCTTATAACCCCCTTCAGCGTCGCATCACACCAGGGTTCTCACGAGGGGAGGTGGGCGTAATTTTTGTGTTTTTGTCTTCGACCGCATTCTCACCTCTTGGGAACACGAAAGAAGCCGCCGTCTCAACGAACCTGTAGCTAAAGCTGGCGGCCAGCTAAAAAGAAGAAGCGAGCACCCATTGGTGCTGACCTTTGTCGACACATGAGATCGTTCTTCGCGCCTGCGGAACTCCCGGTACGATGGCGTCGACTTCTGCCCCGTGAGCCTGATCCCCATCCCTATTGACATCTGTAGCGCTGGACCGCACCATGCAGGCACTATACGAAAGACGGCGGATCGTCCGGGCGAAACTTGCAGATGTGATCGGCAAGCTTGAAAACCTTCTTCGCCTGGATCAACCACCCATACGTGAGTTGACTCATCTATTGAAAACTTTGACGGAACAAGACGATCGCTTGACCGAGAGGCCACGGTGATTGCGGCAAAAGTGAAACTGGCAATGTTGAAAGAGCAAGATGAGACGCACATATTTTCGACCTACATACAAGCGATACACGAAACTGAAGAGTGGGATGAAGACGTTGTTGTAAGATATAGAAGGAAGACTGCCGCTGCCCGTGGTCGGCAATGCTTTTTAAAGAAATGAATACACTACAGAAACCATTTGAAGAAGGAGGCACCTGGCAATGACAATCGAATTACTAGAGTCCCGAGCATCAGAAAGAAACGGCAGCCTCCAAGTCACTCTTTTGAGATGGCAGCGAAGAAACGTGAATAGCTCGCGTCGGAGTGCAAGACTGTCGAAGAGGGGCTACGGATTTTCACCTGGCTTTGTGCACTGCATCGACAGATTCGGCGTGTGCTCAGAAGACGGCACAGTTACCGTTTCGTCGTCTGACTGCCTTACTAGATAGAACTGGAACGAACTGAATGTGCGGACGGCCCGCGGAATCGCCACCATTACTTTGTGGCCGCGGAATATGTTGAAACTTTATTATCATCATCGCTGCACACTCGAGCTGCTTCGTCTTTCTCCATTCGCCATCTTGTAAAATAGAACACCACCGCATCACCGGGTCGTCTCGGCCCTTGGTCCCTCCTCTTATTTTATACCCCTCTTACGACAGAGGCACGAGCCAGGCAAGCTACAAAGGTGGGGGAAAAGCGCATCGCATTTGAGTGTCTCCGGTAACGGGGAGGCTGTTCATTCGTTACGTACAGTCGCGTTGGATTTGAAGGTAATCGCGCGAGCTTCGACCGATAAAGGCGATAACGCCCCCGCGCGGCCTTTTTCGGAGCGACTGGGACCTAGTTTATGCATACTCCTCTCTCTCGTCGCTGTTCCATCAAGCAGTGATCACTCGCCCGGCTAGTAAACAACCCTTTCCGCTTTGTGGTGATCTTGTGTGGCTGCAATCACGTGTACGTTTTTTTCTTGGTTATCGTGAGCAACGATAGCACCCATTGTTATAAATGTCCAGTATTTCCCGAGAATGCGTTTCTGCGCACCTGCTGTAAAATACAACGAGTGCGACGTCGTCGCTGCGTGCGCGATAAAAAAAGAGGAAGGGGTTATTGATTTTGCTGCTGGAGTGATGGCTGCTGGAATAAACAGCGACCGAGTGAGAGAAGAATGCGTAAACCAGGAACCAGGCAGAGTAAAACAAGCCGCGTGGGGGCGTTATCGTCGTGGTCGGTCGACGCTTGCGCGATTACCTTCAAATCGCACGCGACTGTACACCTCGGCTAGTGATTGTTACGATTCCAAGCCGTGCTGGTAGGCTTATCTAACGCATTTCACGGCCGACAACATGAAAGAAGCGCGGTATGCCGATTAGTGACATATCGAGAATCCCCAGCCAACGCAAATGTCGGATGCCAAGGATGTTGTTTCACAGAACCGAAACCGAAACTGGTTTGAATTCTAATGTTGGATATAATCCAATCACGTAGCACCTTGTGTTTGCGCGACTGCTGTTAGTATTTATTCAACCAGATTTAGGAGAAATCCCCTAAATCTGGGTGTTTTTTGACTCTGTGGCCGAACTTATATTGGAAAAACTGGCCGTTGTATCAACGTGCGTTTGAGATAGCATGAATTGTCATAAAAGCCCTTCCACCATCCCTTCTTTCTTCGCATTGTGCTAAGTGCACCGAATGGAAACCTAATTTTCTTGCCACTAACACTTTATTTAGGCACCGAGAACAAACACGCCGCTAAATTATGGAGGCATTACACATAGCAGAACGACAAGACAAGTGTGTCTGCCAAGCAAGCGTGTGTCTCCATCCTAAATAGATTGCATATCTGCGTGGGCCTTGACTGTAGCAGGTGTATATCTAGTTGCATTATCACATGTGACCTTTGTAAACTTGTTTCGCTCATGCGCACTGTCTTTTATTGCTTTTTATTGTTTGTGTTCAGTGTTTATATTCACCCTTCTTGATATTAAACTTTGGTTGTTAGACCAGCGGCTGTCCTTGCGTTGCACTTCCTTCGTCTTTTTTTAAGTTCGCACTGGTTTCATTCAAGACATTTGGAAAGACCCGAGCTTTATCCTAGCGAACAAACGTCGAGCGGTCTCTCTCCCTACCCCGTCGTAAGCATCTTACTGTTTTAGGGCAACTCGCAAACTCTATCCGCCACTCTATCCTTGAGGACACCGGGCCGGTTGGATTGGGCTGTTTGACGGCCACGTTTAAACTTCACTCCAACACAACGGTCATGTCATCAGTAAGGGCGTGAAACCTTTTCTGCGCCTTCCCCCCTTCCATCACCCCACCCACGCAGGCATAAACCGGCAACCGGTCATGAGTGAGTGCTTAGAAGTGAAAGTCACTGTCGAACATGTCGCTTTCAAAGGTATTTAAGCTGAACAAATGATATTGGCCCACGTCGGTGTTCCAAGCTGGCCAGTCGCTGTTCATCCGGGAGGGATTCGAAGCTACTCGACCAGCTGGAACTTGAGGCGGAAACAGCGGCAGCAGTGGCTTCCCGTTTTCGTGTACTTTGACGCTTATGTTCGGGCAGATGCTTTTTCAGCTTCCGAGCTTCCTCCTCCAAGCTAACGACATGCGTCCGTCCCATAGCGAGTTAACACCTCGAAAGCCTCCACCTTCATTCTAGCGGACTAACCTGTGGGTGTCCCTTTCGCTGCCCCGTAGTAAGCATCTTATTATCTGTGCAACACACCAACCCATACCCAAACCCCTCGATAGCGGAGGATAGCTGACAGGGCGCATTGAGCCATGAGACTCCCACGTTTAAATCTGCCACCACCACAAGTGGTATGTGTCATCGGTAGCGGCATTAACCCCTGCTATGCGTGCATGCCCCCTCCCTCCACGCTTAGCCTGTGGACGCCTAAACCGGCAACCGGCGATGGGCGCATAATGAGGCGTGAAATATACCGGTGAATGGGAGAGAGAGAGAAGAGAGAGAGAGAGAGAGAGAGAGAATAACTTTATTGCGTGACAGCCAGTTATCCTAGACGTCGGCCAAGAGCCCTTGGCCTCGGGCAGCGTCTTCGGCCAGCTGAATGGCCAAGACTTGATCCGCTGGGTCCGAGCTGAGCAATACGGTCTCCCATTGCTCTCCACTAGCGATTTTGCGACCTAAAGGTGACGCCTGTGGACACGCCCACAGCATGTTTGCTAGGTCTGCTCTCTCCTTACACCGGTGACACTTTTTAGAATATTGACCAGGGTAGCAGTGGCTACACTACCGGGTTGGGGTATGAGTTTGTTTGCAAAAGTCGCCAAGCCACGGATTGAAATCTACTGAGTTTATGATGAGCTGGGGGGAAGCCGGCCCGCTCTAGCCTGTAGTGATGAGTGATGTCTCTAAAGGACACGAGCCGATCCCTGCCCGAACAGCAAAGCGAATGAGCGCTGTGGTCATCACTAGCTCCGATTGAAAATCATCGAGCGGCGTCATGCGTGTATTCGTTCCCGACCAAGTCGGAGTGTGTGGGTTCCCATATTAGATATATCTTGCCGGACCTCTGAACATTGCGAAGTCCAGTCCAGAGAATTGTGCACGCTTCTGGGGAGATGCACCCCCTTGTGTAATTTATAATAGCAGACTGAGTGGCTCACCATATATCTCACCATATATAAAAATCTATTTTTGCGGAAGCCGTCATTGCCAAGGCAATTCCCGCCTCTTCGCCCACCTCCGGTTCGATTATGCGGACCGAACCCGGAGCTTATGCAGTTACCCTGCAGATTGACTACCACAAGGGCCATGGCATCGCCACCAGGGTAATCCGCAGCGTCCACATAAACCACGTCCTCCAAAGTGCCGTAACGTTTGTGTAGGGCATTCGTTCTTGCCTGTAAGCGCTCCAGATTGTGGACCGGGCGCATGTTTTTAGAGATCGGTGGAATGTGAATTTTTTCGCGCACTTCCGGAGCCAAGAGTACCTTGTGTGTGCCGGTTAGAGGTACTTGATCCCTACGGAGCCGAGAATATGCCAGCCCGTCTGGATGTAACTAAGCCTCTTCCGTTGAGCTATTAGTTCACTGAAGGTGTTTTGAAGCCCCAGTGCCTCGAAACGTTCGGTCGGAGCAGTGATCGGGATACTTAGGGCCGGCTTGTAGGCCCTTCTAATGAGGGCATCAATTTTGAGTTCTTCGTCTTTTTTCAGCTGTACGGAAGGGATGACGTACGTTATCCTACTGAGGACGAAGGCTTCAACTAATCGCACGAGATTGCGCTCCTTCGTACCGTGGTGTCCGTTAGCGATTCGCGATATGAGTCGGGTAGTCGATGGACGCCTTTCCTGGTGCGATGATGGTCTCCGAGTAATGCCCGTTGGCCTGTATTCGGAGACCGACAACCCGTATACTGGACACTGTGGAGATGGGTTGCATTCCATTCGCGAAGACCTTCACAACCGGGTGGTTTACGTCTGTACGTCTTCCCCGAGTAGTAGGCCTGTATAGCAACAGTTATAATTTTTGCGAGGAGCAGCTAAGGCCCCGGGGACTTACGTACCGCTCGACCGCCTCAATGCCCTGTTGTAAAATTTCCTGAATGTGCCCGTCACTGCCTCCGCTTGCCCAAAGCGTGACATCGTCCGCATAGAGGCTATGTTGTAGGCCATGGACCCGTTGTAGTATTTCGGGAAGCCCCATCGTGGCTACGTTAAAGAGAAATGGGGACAGTGCTGAACCCTGCGGAGTCCTGCTCTCAAGCTCGATCGCATGTGAGTATGGCCAGAGTAGCTGTGTGTTCACAGAGAAAGTTACTGACGTAATTGTATAGGCGTTTACCAAGGCCAAGCTGGCCCAGGTTGTCAAGGATTGCCGAGTGCCTAACGTTGTCAGATGCCTTAGTTAAATCTAATCCTAATATGGCTCTGGTATCTAAGGTGGAACAGCGTTCCCCATCGATGACGTCATGTTTAAAACGGGGCATGATGTCCTGTGTTGAGCGGTTCGGGCGGAAATCGATCATGGAGTGGTGAAAGAGACCATTTTCTTCTATGTAGTTAATGATCCGATTTAGGACAACGTGTTGCAACAGGTTCCTTGGGTATGAAGTGTGTTGAAAACCAGGAAGCACGCCAGGGTAAGAGGACGCCGCTTTATTGACGACGTTCGAGCGGCTAGCGTTATGAAGATGTCTCGAGCCTTGATGAAGATGTCTCGAGCCTCGCTGCTCGTGCGGTGGCTGCTCGTCTGCCCTTCCGTGTCGTTGTCTTCCAACCAACCAGGTCACATTTTGTAACAGGCTCCGGGCCGGCGCAATAATATGGGTCCGGTTGGCTGCTTCAGATGGCTAATACCTTGAACCTGGAAATGGCTTGTTGATTGATTGGAATTTCCGAAAGAACTTAATGATTTCTTTTTAAGTTTATATTGGCTCTGCCTATAGAGTTTCAAAAGTTATTTGGCCACCGCGTTCCTATTGAAATGGGACGAAGAGGTTCAATAGACTTTTTCTATCGAGTACTTATTGAAACTTGGTAGACTAGATCTATTTAGTTTCTGTTAAAGTTCCCTACAGAGTTGAAATGAATATGTATAAAACTTTTTATTGAGTTTCAAAAGACTTTTTCCATCCAGTTTTATTGAAACTTCGAAAAAAAAAGTTCCTGCGTTTTTGCAGCCGCCCCTTTCCACAGGGGCGATTTCGAGGCGTGGATTCCCCTTTCAAGGGTCCGCACTCGGACCAGGGACTCCTGTACCCATTAAAGAAACCGGTGGGTGCCCTGTGGTACCAGGATTCGAACCCAGTACCTCCCGCATACGAGGCGAGTGCTGTACCTCTGAGCCATCGCTTCGGTTTAAAGTTCTTGCGTTTTTGCAGCCGCCCCATTCCATAGGGGCGATTTCCCGTGCAAGCCGGGTGAACTTCCCAAGCGTTGTAGTCCCACACAAGGGCCGAGCGCCAGGCCGGGGAGTAGCTTGTACCTATTTTACCGGTAGGTGCCGGGTGCCACCAAGGCACACGAATGCACATGGTGCCTTCCACAGCCACGGTGGACGCTCAACTCGCAACCGCCTGTGGCAAGACATGCCGCCAGACTCTTTCACCCCCAGCAAAGGCGCAACGCGGCATGATAGCCGGGGGCCCCGCCAGATGGACAAGGGTCAGGGGCCCCTCGATAGGGTAAAGGCAGCTTTCCAGGCGCGGATTCCTCTCTCAAGGTTCCGCACTCAACCAGGGACGCCTGTAGCCATTAATGAAACCGATGGGTGCCCGGCGGTACCAGGATTCGAACCCAGTACCTGCCGCATACAATGCGAGTGCTGTGCCTCTGAGCCATCGCTGCGGTCTCGAAATATGATTTCGAGACCGCAGCGAAATATTTTTCTATAAATATAATTCGAATATAAGTATAATTTATACATATATAATCGAAAAATAATTTGTAAATTCGTGTAATTAGGCGTTATTTACTGGATTCAAGTTTTTATTGGAACACATTAGAGTTCAGTTTTTGTTCATGATGTCTGTCTTCAATTGGTTTTGAAAGCCTGTATATACAGCGTTCATTTTTTCTCACTTTGCAAGATTTGACGATGCCATATATGTGACCAAAACTGCCTGGCGAAACCAGACCACTCACAACAGCGCCGGAGAGTGCTTCTATTCCGGAACGGGGTAGCTAGATCTGATGGGATGGGGGACTACAGCGCACTTCCCTATCATGTTAAAACAACAAGCATAGTCTCTTTAGTGCATTTCAGATGTCATGACCCGTACGCGCAAAACCAGCAGGGAATTAATAATATCTTTCGCCTTTTTTCCTAGTTCCGTGGCAATCCGCAGGCTCTCGCGGCGGGGCAATTAAAATTTATTTTCGACATGCATCTCCGGCCCCGCTCTATATAGCTGCCAAAATTGCTGGGAGTGACCTCCACAAACTATTGAAGCCAATTATATCATTTTTTTTAAGATTCCAAATTTGGTGATCGCGGTATATGCAGCCTTTAACCTGCATATGTAATGGACATTTTCATTCTCCGTGCACCGCCTCCATCGAAAAACTTGGATAAAAAACTTCAACGTGAGCCAACAGAAACTTTCTTGAGTTATCACGTTAAAACTTCAATAGAATTTCTAGTGAGCTTATATTGAGTTAGTTGCTATAGTGAAGACCCTACAAAAATTCAAGACAGCTTTCATAGAGTAGGCTACATAGAACTGCTATTGAACGAGTTCAGTAAAATGTGTATAGAATCTTTATCGAGCCTGAGGAGATTGAGTTTTTATAGGGAGGTCTCTTTTGAAATTTCATAGAGATTTTGTAGCTATTAGTAGAGTGAGTTTTTAAAGGGAGGTCTCTTTAGAAATTTTACAGAGATCTTATAGAGATGGGGAAAGCGAGTTTTTATGGGGAGGTCTTTTTTGAAATTCTATAGACATCTTATAGAGATTAGGAGAGTGGTTTTTATGGGGAGGTCTCTTCTGAAATTCTATAGAGATCCTATAGAAATGGGGAGAGTGAGTTTTTATAGGGAGGTCTTTTTTGAAATTCTTTAGACATCTTACAGAGATGACTCGTTAGGTCATGAGTCTGCCATGAGTTTCTAATGAGTTCCTTTAGACTCTATAAGAACTCTATAAAACTTTAATAGGATCGCAACATTCATTTTTGTAAGGGGGTGCAGCGCGTTCAGGTGTTTGTTCCACCGCCCTACTTTCCATGGTCTGTCCAGAAGATGTTCTCTGTGTTTCCAACGTTCCAAAGTGTCCAGGCCGATGAAGGTTGAGGCGATGAAGTCGAGAATAAACATTCGGTGGTTTCTTTCGTATCGGCTTTTGCTTCGGTTTTGGCAAGGACTTTTAAGACCCGTGGACGTTTTTCGGAAGATTCTTTGTCTCTAGCTTTTGGCTGGTCTGCCTCCAAAGAAGTCTTTTCCTTATCAAACACTGGTCTTCCAGTTGATACGTACGAGCTTGACACTGCTTCTGATCCTATAATTGGTGACGTAAGTTTCGCGTCTCCAGGCACTGTCCACCGAAAAACCGTCTTCGGGGGCGTCCCTGATATAGCCGTCGATGTGGACACAGTCGTCAGTTTTTCTGGTGTCGGTCGTTTCCATTTCGGATCGCACAAGGATGTAATGTGAAATCCATTGCAATTCCGACTTGAGAGTCTTATTGCCTTCTTGCAATTCTTGGCGCAGTGGGAGGGCCTGGCGCAGCGAAATCAGCAACCTTGTTTTCGCAATTTCGCTTCCTTTTCGTTTCATGTCATTTGAATGCGGCAGTCTTCTGTAAGGTGGTCGTTCGATTCACAGAGAAGACATCCATGGCGGGATATTGTTATCGTTAGTGCGGGAGAACCTTGCATGTTTTCCTTGACTTGGTTCTGGTGTGGTTTTGCTCTGGTAGGCATGTCTGATCCAGTCATTAGGGAAGTGATTTCCAGACTTCGCACTTCCAGGTTCAAAAGTTCAAGTAACGTCGATACTTCAGCAGTCTGTTCTCTTCCCTGTGCTTGTGGTACTGTTAACGTTAACTTGTTGAACCTGAGCACGAGCTCATAGGGCAACTTCTGCAATAGCGCAGTCTTCAACATAAGGCCGTACGACTTAATGTGTACTCCGAGTTTCTGAAGTGATCTAACCTGAGTGTGTACACGTTCATGGAGCGTCCGAAGGTCGTTCAAGTCTTCGCAGGATGTCAGTTTCGGGAGGTTTAGCAGTTTGCTCATGTGGTCGTTAATTATCAGGGTTTTGTCTCCAAAACGTTGCTGCAACAGTTTGATGGCTAAGTGGTAGCTGTCGTTAGTTGTAGGTAATCCGCTGATTGCGCCTTGTGCTTTCCCTTTCAGATAACTGCGAAGGTACTTGAATTTGTCAACGTCTGTTAGGCACAGGTTCTTATGTATCGTTGACTCGAACTGGTCCCAAAATGCAGGCCACCGTATGAATTCTCCGTCAAATGGTTGGATCTCAAGTTTGGGCAATTTAACTTGAGCTCGTTCTTGAAGTGACGTTGCGACCTGTACCACACCTGTAGCCGTTAAAGTGCATGCGGCTGGAAGATGTCTTTTAGCGCGGAAGGCCATGCGTGCGATAGAATCCCGGTAATCTACAGTTCTCAGTTCATCGTCTAGTTCTTCATCGGTGACGAGGTGTTCTATCTCTTTGTTTATTTCGGTTAAGGCAGCCTCCTTCCGCTTAAGCATATTAAGCTGTTCAGCCAGCTCACCGACCGGTAGTGGGGTCACCTCCATCATGGCCTTCATCTCGCTGATGATCTTTGTAGTCGAGGCGCGAACCACCCCACGTTTCCTTTTCAGACGGTCCATGATGGGGTTCGGTAGGCAGAGGTGACGTTCTCGTGGGAGGTGATGCGATGCGTCGTTCTTGGCAGGAGCGTCCTCTTCAGTAGGCTTGCTTCATCGGTAAGGGTCTTCAATGGTGTGATCCTTCAATCCTGGTCACGGCACCAAATTGTTGAAAACCAGGAAGCAAGCGTGGATAAGAGGACGCCGCTTTATTGACGACGTTCGAGCGGCTAGCGTTATTCGCTCGAGCCTCGCTGCTCGTGCGGTGGCTGCTCGTCTTCCCTTCGGTGTCGTCATCTTCCAGCCAACCAGATCACATTTTGTTACAAAGTGAGAGAAACGGGTCTAAGGTTTTCGATCCGTAGTTTTTTGACTGGCTTGGGTATCATGACAACCTTGGCCGTTTTCCTCTGAGCCGGTAGTCGCCCAGTCTCCCAGCATAGGTTTATGTATCGTGTGAGGGCTTCAACGGACTCGTCATCTAGGTTGCTCAGCATTTTATTTGTAATACCGTCCGGCCCAGGAGCAGTGCGAGTGCGCAGTGCCAAAATAGCACCCCTAACTTAGCTTACAGTGATGGGTTGGCCGGCGGCCCTCGTTGATCAGCTGGTCATACTTCTTCTTGCGGAAGAATAATAATAGATCTTAGTCTTGCCGCATATAAAGTATTTTTCCCTCCCTTCGACACGACAATGTCGCTCGGAATGCCTTTCAAGCTAAAGAGGAATTATGTGCTCACGCCAAAGTTCCAACGCGGCACGTCGCTTTCAACCCGCAGGGACCCGCAGCCAGTGAGCTACGTGGAATTTGAGGCGCGAACGGCCGCGGCTACATTTTCGGCGGTGACGGCGACTTTCGGGCATTAGGCCCCAATTCGCGCTGTTGATTCTCCGCAACGATCTTGATTACGGCGCTATGGCCGCTCTCAGCTGACTGCGCAGCTTCTGAAAGAGAAATAGGTGGTAGCGAGGGGAATAACCGTTGTGAAGGGGGGGATCTGTTGTGACGAGGAGAAGCCCCGGAGCCACGCCGAGTACATCGGCTTCACCGGAATGAAAACGCGGGAGGGGGAGGGAGGGGGGTTACACTTACGCTGCTTCGCAGTAACAAGCACTCCAGCGCCACTGCACGTATTCGTAAAATGAAAGCGCACGCATATGTGCACAGGTGCGGAAAAGCGCAGCGCACCGCAGCAGACGTGCCTGCGCGGTCCGCCAGCTGGCTGATTTTTACGAACGGTCGTCGGCGTATGCATTACTCAATTTTTTTTATGGCCGGTTTGCGGAAAGTCTATTTCATCAAGTGTGTTACTTCAAACAAGAAGCTCTCACTTTAAATATCAGTTCATACGACCATCGGTAAACTTCCACCGTCCCAGCACTGTCGTCGAAGCTATAAACGTATTTAGCGCTGCAATGCTTCTTCCGCCTGTGCCAAATTCATCGCTGGAAGAGATCTGATGCACCGCGGGTGGGCTGGGGACCATATCGCAAAATAATCGGGAGTTTCGAGCTCATTTTGCGGCTATCAAAACGGGATTTTACGAGACCCCGCAGCTTTGTACTACCAGGAAATCGGTTTGGCCTCCTGCCGTGCCGCACCGCCTTGGCAGCGCAGGAGCCCTGTGGCGGGGAAGCAGCTCGGTCACGTGGGATAGTAAGGTGTCTTGACCAGCTTAGACAAATGGACGGGAGAGGGACAGTTGTTGATTATAGGGTTTAAAGCGCCGACGGAACGCAAGCAATGGCTCAGTGGTACAGAACTCGCCTCGTTTGCGGGAAGTACCGGATTCGAATCCGCGTATCGCCGGGCACCCACCTGTTTTTTAATGGGTACAGGCGTCCCTGGTCGAGTGCGGATCCTTGAAAGGGAAATTCACGTTTGGAAAGCTGCCTTTACCCTTTCGAGGGGCCCCTGACACTTGTCCACCTGGCGCCCCCCCCCCCCCCATCATGCCGCGTCTCGCCATTGCTGGGGGTGAAACAGTCTGGCGGCATGTCTTGCCATGGGCGGTTGCGAGTTGAGCGTTGAGTTGACCGTGGCTGTGGAAGGCACCATGTGCATTCGTGTGCCTTGGTGGCGCCGGGCCTCCACCGGTAAAATACGTGCAAGCGACTCCCCGGCCTGGCGCTCAGCCCTTGTGTGGGACTACAACGCTTGGGAAGTTCACCCGGCTTGCACGGCAAATCGCCCTTATGGAAAGGGGTGGCTGCAAAAACGCAGGAACGTTTCTTTTAAAATTAATGTTGACCACCTGGGGATCTTTAACGAGCGCCAAAATCTCGTACACACGGCTGTTTTTGCTTTTCGCATCTTTCAGAAAAGTGGTTGCCGCGGCCGGGAAACGAACCCGCGACCTCGTGCTCAGCAGCATAGCGCCTTAGCCACTGAGCCACCGCGGTGGTGTAAAACCCAAATTTAATACACACACCTGTACAACCCTAAAGCAAACAACACTGGCTATAGCAACAGCAAAAACGGTTCAACAGTGAAACCCTTTACTAAACATGAACGACACACATAATCAACCAAACCCAAAAGTCGCCACAATAAAGTTGCTATTCAATCAGACCCAAGGACCTCTGTCCATGCGTTACTAATTAATCACCATATCTCTAGTACTGTCTCCACAACTAGTGCCTAGTTGTGTCATATATTACGTGTCCCTACTGGACTTTCCTACCCCGGTCGTCGGCGCTGATGTATCGCACCCTCGCGTGGCCGCGACGCGGTGGCAGCCGTCGTCCCTGGTGGTGATGCCGGCGTCGCTGCGCGCGATTGTCGTGTAGACGGCGTTAGTACCGCGCTTTTAAAGTAGATCCTTTGTGGCTTCCCCCATGGTAGCCGGTGCCGTTGGAGGTCTCCAGGTAGGTCCCGGAACGAACGTAGCCCTTCGGGACCGTCGAAGCGAAGGACGACGGCGCTTGGACGCTGGCCGCAAGTGGCCGACCGCCGCAACTCGGGCCACGAGTACGCACGCAGGTTCCTGGAGCGACTAGGGCGCTGCAGCCGATGCGGGGCCGGCCGGCTCCTGCCCAGGCTTAGTAGGCACAGTCGGTCATAGTCGGTTCCCTGCATGGCGTCATAGGATTGGCTCCCTGAATCGCTACCATTTTCCACCATAATGCCCGGAGCCTCCCGCATGGCGGGCGTTGATTGGTGCGGTCGCGGCGCGCACTTCAAATTCCCGTTCTTCATTCCGTTTTCTAGGAGTTTTGATGCATACCCTCTCAGGTGGTGCCGTTGACACATCACACTCGAGCTTCTCATGCCTGCCTGAAAATGGCTGGAATACGTTCTACCAGTTGATTCGCAAGTTTGCTACTTAGAGATGAGAAGTCATTTGTTTTATCTTGCAACGGGAACCGTGCGTTGTGACTTTCAGAGAGCCTATTAGCTAGTAAAACAAGTTGCCGCGGTGAAAAGTTGGCGATACATGAGTCCACACTCTTGTACCCACTCTTTATGATGCGTCGGTCTCCTCTGGTGTGACCCAAGAAATGCCGAGAATCCACTTCCACTGAGCAGTGAATTGAAAACAGGGAATTTATTCATTTCGCAGCTGACCTGACGGATTGGAGTAATAGTGTTTTGTTGGGACACCCCGCTCCGAGGGGCGTATAAAGGTGGCTCAGCACAGAACGTCCAAGCCTAAGGAGTTAAGATTGCGCTGAGTAAGGGCAACAAGCGGCTAGTTGAGGCACAGAGGTCGCGGTCCTTTCTTGCTTCCCCAGCGCAGTCTCAGTTCGTTTTGCACGGAGCAATTGCTTCTTAGCTGTTGCCATGAATGAACCAAAACTCAATGCTGGCTAGGGAAGTGAACAAGTCGAGGACAACCTTTCTCCTTTAAATTCACATTTCGTAACTTCCATCCACCAGGGACACTATTGTCGTTACTGAGCGCGTCTGAAGGACCACAACCGACAGGCCGTCAATAAACGGGATGGTTGCCTGCCCCAGTGTTATCTTCGGAGCACTACTGCTTACCAATTACATAGTTTGAAAATTTACTTGGGCACTTTCCCCGCTGACTCATTTGGCAGGTTCCGACACGTGCAAGCTGTTATCTTCCAGGAGGATTTCATTAGTAACCCTTTGTTTGTGTAACGTTAAGCAGGAGCACTGCTTTGTTATAACATTTTACCTGCCACCCTAAAACACATGTCGATAATTGTTTATGTGGTCTTTTAAAACATCCACTAGTAAAGGTTTACACTGGTTTACGTGGGCTTTCGCCAGCTCTGAGATGGGGTGGCTACAAAAAGTAAAGTTCGACCAGGAAATTTTGGCGAAAATCGGGCCGAAAGCATTCACAAAACTGTGAATCACACTCCCTTGCTTTAGCAAAGTTCACAGACCTTTTGGCCGCATGAAAATCTCGGCTCCTCGGAGATTAGGTACCTCGTGCCACTACACACGTTATGGGAAATTGTCCTCGGAGATGCCCGGATATATTGTCTTGCTGGTACCCTTTAGTGAAAACACCTGTATTTCATTCATGGCAGATAACCTCTAAAAGCGTACATCTGCTAGTCTGAAATGACTTCAACGATTTGTTATACTGGTGGATGTATCCGTGTCCTTGATTGATTAAATGAATGCGTTCACAAAAATTGGGCCAGCTTCCAATAGTGGTGCAAGGCTCGAGAAACAGCAGTGCTAACGGCCCCTCTCCCTTCTTCACATGAATTTCCGAGCTTGCTGCTGAAAGTTCTCCATGACTGCCGGGCCGCGTATTCGCCAACGCTTCGCTGCACAGAGCACCCAAGTGATGTCTGTTCCCACGATGCAGAATGGCAATTAGACGTCGTCTTTGGCAGCGCCCCAAACCTAAATTGACCTAGAACATACCTAATAACTAAAAACAACCCATAGGTTTGATTTCACAAAAAAATTATATTTGGAAAAAAAAGTTAAGCAACGAAAAAAAATTACACCATCTTCCTGTGGGGGACCCTGTTGAGGATGCGAAGCATCATGGGGGTTCCGTGTGGTTCCATTGTGTTGTCATTACGTTGAGTGATCTGGTGTTTAGTAGTGCCAGAGGGAATTCCGCGTCCGGGTCCACACCGGTGGCAAAGGCACGGAAGTACTGTTTTGGTACGGTGAGTAGGCGGTGGTTCTCGAGGCGCCGAAACTCGTCCATCATGTTCTTGTCGATGTTGTCGTCTCTGTGGTAGAATCGGTAGTCTCCGTCAGCATTGGTGAGGTAAAGGTTGTTGACGTTGGTGCACCGGCGAGAGCAACGTACGCGCCCTCCTCTTCGCAGCTTTGTCTTCTCCTCCTTCTTCTTCTTCAGCGGTTCCCCTATGGGATGATGACGACGGTGGTTGAACGCGAAGCTAACTCGTGAAGGATTCTTTGATTGGCCAATCCCTAGGGGCATCCTGCCACAATCATCACCAGAGGCGCTGCGGACGGGGCACGGACGCGGGACATCCCCCAGGGAAAGAGATGCTTCGCATCTAAAAAAACTAAGAGATAGACCTGCTGGGGCTCGAACCGAAGCAGTCAGCGCCAGTGCTGCCAGCAGCACAAATTCCAGGTGGCGTTGAGCATGCCCGCCTTGCCCTCCCCCACTGTGTCTGAATTCCGCGCGGTGGCACCACCCACCGATTTTCCCGCTACCGATCCTCTCTCGCTAGGTGGCATGGTAGCACACGTTCCGCCGGCATACCGTGCACTGAGCATTCCCGTTTTTTGCCATTGAACGGCTCTTCATGTTACGCATTTCTTACAATACGTGCGAGCATACCTGCCGCTAAATTCGTGTAAGTAATACCAACCCATTAAACAACCGACAATGTTTCGCTTGTAATTAATTTAGAACTGACGAATACGATATTTTGCCGCCCATTTTTCAGCGTGCGGAAGAAGGTTCCATATGTTTCCAACGATAGCGGTTCTGCATGCTGCAGATTGCGATAACGCCAGCCAACAGTGAAAGGGTGCCAGTTATCACCTTTGCCTATGCCTACACCACGTTGTCAAACTAAACACCATACACGGTGGGCACGTCACAAAGGGGAGGAGCTTTGCGCCGGTCCTCACTGCCTTGCATGCGTAATCATGCGAACGGCAATTAAACATTGCAGTTCGATATCTCGGAGTACGGATGTGCTAGAAGAATTCTGCCAAATGAAACTGCGTAGAAACACGTTTCCGACCAAGTTTTCAATACAAACATGCCTGCCTACTGCAGCCACAAAAGGTTAATTATTCAATTTGGGTTAAGCCACCGGCACCAATAATTATGACCTCATTCTGTGTCCCCCTGAGTGCATAACCTCACTGTACAGACGGTGTTCACGTATATATATAATTGTGTATTTAAAAAAAAAACCTGTCGACTTAATTTTGACCACCCTGTATATGTTGCATGCACGCGTACATACACGCATATGTACTCGCAGTGTAATGTAACAACTCGCACTTTTGTTTTCACATCTGTTTTGTGTCTGTTGACTTATAATTGTATTAAGCTGTCTGATGCCGTTTAATTTGTTTGAATTTGCCATAAGCGTACGTATGTTGTCCGTCTCAGTCATATCGTTGCCCAATGAGACTGGCAGCCCTTGCTGTTTCATGCGTGGAAATTCACGCAACTTTTCAGAACATCTGAGAGCAGCAAACTGCGCACAAAAAGGATTACAGATAGGAGTTGCAGTTGCCAATTAGAAGTAGCCCATAAACACGCCAAAGAATGACAAAACAGACGTACAATACAGTCACGGCGATATCGACTGTAAAAGCGAAACAAAATCTGTTCATTTAATTCTTGCAAAATAAAGGCCTCTGGAAAGGATACAAGTTCCGTAAAATAACAACGAAACACAGGCAAAGACATTTTCTCTTAGAATACACTTCAGACAAAAGCAAAATCGCGCACAAAAACTCGGCATCAGCTGACGCCGCAACCGCCACCGAGGATCGGTGGCTTACGCCGCCGCCGGTGGGTGAGTCAAATAGGTCGGCGATCTGGCAGCAATGGGAACCGGCGTGACGTCGTAGGCATTGAAGAAGTAAAGGAGGCGATGGGTCAGCCATAGAATTTGTTACAGTATACACTAGAGAGGAATCTGGCGCTAGCGTCTATGCGGCTCACATCAATGTCGTCTGTGTCGTCATGGACCGCCATTATACATCGCGCTCGCCTTAGTTTCATCATTGGCTTAGATTGAAACGTTTTAGTGACCGCTAATTTAAGCAAAGTGCCACAAAAACGCGAAGAATAGTGTGCAACTATTAAGTGGAAAATAAAAAGAGGCTGTTTTAAAACTAAGGAAAAAAGAAGTACAGCGTATTTTTGCCGGAACGGTTGTACCTGCTATTCCGCAGGCCAAGGTTGTAGGTAAGAACAATGTCAATATTTGGAGGGTAACTCATTAGAGACTGTGATTTTTATTAATTTTACAATTATTTCAAAAAATCTGTTGTTTGAAGAGTTTTGAAAGTTTTTTGAGCGTGCCTATGAAAATGTTGCCTTCGTGGTGAACCGGTGCACCGCGACTGCCAGCTAGTTTAACAACAAAAATGACAACGTGGCGTTAAACAGTCGTGGACGATGGCAAGATAGAACGCATACAAGCGCCCGTATCTGCCGTATCTTGTCTTTGTCGAAGTACGTTTTGTTTCTTCTTTTCGTCGGCTACAAATTTCGCGGCGGCATATTACCCGCTCAGTCATACGTCCTTCGACTGCGGCATATGAGCAACGTCAGGTGCGATCACGCATTGCCTGCTCTTGCACTGAACACGGCTACCACAGATACGGGAGGATTTCGGCTTCCTTGTAGCTCGTAAACGTGTTAATGTATAGTGAAGAAAGCAAATCCCAAAAACTGCTTAAGAATCCAGTTGTCATGCCAAGCCCAAGCCAAAAAGGGGGTCTACCTATGAACCCCCACGACGATATGGCTTATGAGGCGCAGTTTCCTCTCTAGTATACGTACTAAGAAACTCTATGGGGTCAGCACTCGACATCGAGGCCACAGAGCCTCGAGCCAGAGCCAGAGCCTTTAGCAGGTATTCAAAAGAATATCGCGCGCAGTCACATCACACATGTCACGTGGGTGCTCCGTGCAGCGAAGCTTTTGGAAACAGGCTGCCGGGCCCTGATCGTTTTTTCCGCAGGCTTTCACATCTCTCCCAAAGTGGACCGCGTTAGCACGCGCTAGAACCTGCGGTATCCGTCTTAGGGAACTCGGCGTCTGTGCTCCCCACTTCAGGCACGAATGCACGTGAACTGGCGAGTAGGAGAGCACGCGAGGGATCACGCCATGAACGCCTCGCAGAACGTTCTCGAAGGTAGAGCTGGCCGACGCCGTGAGCTCCTAACAAGGCATACGATCACGAACGTGCGCTGAGTATTTTTTCTGGGCATTTTCTGTGAGCTCCTCACGTGGCGCAAGCTCACGTGTAAGCCTGGTCAACGCCGGGCGCGCCTCATGGGGCGCACGCTGACATGCATTCGCTATTTTTTCTTCGTATTGTTTTCTGGTAACGCTGGGCGGCGGAACTAAAAGCTGCTGTTAAAAGAGGCTTCAAGTCTCATCGCTCCGCGATCGAGTTTTGGGATGGTAGAAGGACGGCGCACTGCTCGAACTGTACTAGCTGTACACAAAGAACTTCATGTCAACCATGCGACTACCGCATCTTGAATTGAATAACAAGAGAGCATAACAGAGGAACCGTTATCTTTTGTTGGCCTAATACCCTGCCCTAGTAAAGATAATGCTATTGCATTGTAAGGAAGCGCGGCCTTGTGAAACTGCAGATCCACCCTATACAAACTTAAGATGTTGGGTAAAGCCCCATGAAACCAAAAGATGCCTCATATAAAGGGGCTCTGTCAAGGCATATGGGGTCCACCCCTGCTATTTATTTGCTGGTTCAAATTTACCGTATATGCTGTGACATACACCATGGGGTAACGAAGGATACAAACGAAACGATGGCTTATGGGCACAGAAACATGAAAATGAAAGAAAGAATGTCTTTTTGTCACTGAAATGTACCCTTGGTATACCAAGAAAAATGACGAGGACATCGAAATTCTCATTACTGTGTAGTTAGTGCGAAAGCATAAGGGTACTGTAGTGTTCGCGGAGCGCGAGAAACGTACAGCCGACACGTCTGGCGTTCAGTCTGAGAGTGCCTTTATTTTTCGCTTCCCCTCCCCGGGTCGCGCCCTCGTATTTCCTGCGTCGGGCCGAGCCGCCGGCTGCGCGCCGTCGGCTCGGGTTTCCCTTGCGTCTCGGCGTAAACACACAGCACATCTTCCCCTCTCAGCCTTCCCTTTCACAAGCGTTGGACAGGCTTGACTACACGTCCACTCCGTGTCTTGTAGCCTTGTGGGGTGGATGAGCTCTCCTGGGGTTCATTTGTTTCTGGCGGCTTTTGGTCGTCGTAAACCGGCGCTTCTCCCACCTCACGTCTCCTTGCATCTTGCGAAGCTGGCGGGTTTCTCCCAGGCGTTGATTCATTCGATGAGTCTGGAACCTCAACTTCAGGGACTGGGGCTAAGTGGATTCGGTTCCTTCTCAGTTGGTCTGTGTCTGTCTCCACGATGTAAGACCTCGGAGACCCCGCCGATGAAAGCACCGTTCAGTCTTGTTCTGGTTCTTTATCCACACAGTTTCTCCCGGCTCTAAATCACGGAGGATCCGAGCCCCGTGCCTTCTGTCGTGGTTTCTCTTCTGCTGGGCTGCTCGGCGCAGTTCCCACGCCCGGAGCGCTGTATTGTCGACAACAGCGGGATCTAGCGAACTAGACACTGCCGGAACAGACGTTCTCAGACGCCGTCCCATTAACAACTCCGCAGGGCTAAAGCCATTTGCAAGTGGCGTGGCTCTGTACGCCTGAAGAGCAACATAACTGTCCCCCGTTTTCTGTAGGCTCTTCTTTATGATCCGCACGGCTGCCTCAACGAAGCCATTGCTTTGCGGAAACCTGGGGCTTGATGTTACGTGTTCGAAGCCCCATTCTTCCGCGAACTGGCGGAAAGCAGAGCCATCAAGTTTTTTGAACTGAGGTCCATTGTCGCTGAAAACTGTCTCAGGCGTGCCATGCCTTTGCGAAAATAGACTTCACGTGCTTGATAACTTCTTGCGCTGTCATACTCGGAAGCAGGGCGATCTCGGGATACCTTGAATAATAATCGGTCACAAGCAAGTAGTTCTTCCCTCCACAGTGAAACATGTCCATGGCAACTTTCTGCCATGGTCGATCGGGAAAATCAGATGGCATCAACGGCTCATGTCTGTATCCCTGTTCTTTAACGCACTGTGTACATCGGCGAACAAGCTCTTCGATTTCTGTCGATACACCCGGCCACCATACCGACTCTCGGGCTCTTGCTCGACACTTAACAATTCCTTGATGTCCCTGGTGTATCTTCGCGAGTATTTCTTGCGCATGGGCCCAGGAATTATAATCCTTGATCCTTTCATGAGAAGGCCATCTTGAACAGCTATGTCTGACCTGTGCTGCCAATAATCTTTACATTCGAAAGGGAGCTCTTTGCGGTCTGGCCATCCATCATTGCAGTAGCTGCTCAACTTGCTGCAAATTGGATCTGCCGCTTGCTCTCGTCGAATTTCCGCAAGTCTCTTGTCAGTTGACGGAAGATTGGCAATTACGCTTCTAACGTAGCATGCAACTTCTTCTTCAAGCTCAGTGCTATCTCGGTGAGGTAGCGGCTGTCGAGACAGAGCGTCAGCAGCAACAAGGTCCTTGCCCGGCACATGTGTCATTTTATAGGAAAAACGCATCATGCGCATTTTTAGCCTTTGTAGCCTGGGAGTGATATCCGACAAATGTTTCGACATGAAAATCGGAACTAACGGCTTATGGTCAGTTTCAATGGTAAACTGTAATCCAGTGACATACTCCTGAAACTTCTCACATGCCCAGGTCACAGCAAGGCCTTCTTTCTCAATCTGAGCGTACCTCCTTTCTGTCTCTGACAGGCTACGGGATGCGTACGCTACAGGTCGATAGACTCCATCTTTCTGCTTCTGTCGCAGAACTGCACCTAACCCGAACGATGAGGCATCTGCTGAAACTACAGTCATGTTCTCTGTCGCATACTGATAGAACTGGACTTTCAGACAGCTTTTTCTTCAGCAGTTCGAAGCTTTTCTGTTGGGCTGAGGTCCATACCCACTCGCTTTTCGCGTTTAGAAGAGCGTTCATGGGGTGAGCTATTTCTGACATGTTCGGGACAAACTTCATCAGGTAGTTTGCCATTCCGAGAAACCTTCTCAGCTCCTGAGTGTTTGATGGTGGTCTCATGTCAATGATAGCCTGCACTTTTGACGGGTCGGCATGAATTCCTTGGTTATCAACGATGTGTCCCAAGAACTTTACCCTTTGAACATTGAACTCGCACTTTTCACGGTTCAACGTGACGCCATGTTTCTGTAACCTTTCCAGAACCGCTCTGAGACGGGCGTTATGCTCTGCTTGTGTCCTGCCGTAGATCAGGATATCATCCATGTTACACACGACGCCTTCCAGGTTATCCAAAAACTGTGACATCTTCCTTTGGAAGAATTCAGGCGCTGAACTGATTCCGAACGGTAGTCTCTTGAACCGGTACCTGCCAAATGGCGTTATGAACGTGGTCATGCTTCGAGACTCTTCCGCAAGCTCAAACTGCCAAAATCCTGAATTGGCGTCGACTTTGGAGAAGTACTGGGCTCCGGCAAGTTGCGCAAGGACATGTTCACTGACAGGCAGAGGGTGAACTTCTCGCTCTACAAACTTGTTTAGCTCAGTCAGGTCTACGCATATGCGTACATCTCCGTCAGGTTTCTGAACAATGACCATTCCAGAACACCATTCTGTTGGCTCCTCAACTGGCTCGATAACATCAAGCTGAAACCATCTCTTGAAGTTTTGCTTTGGCCTTCGACATTAATGGTATGGCAACTTTTCGAGGAGTGGTCAACGCTAACGGTACAGCATCTTCTTTAAGCTTGATCTTGTATGCGAGCTTAATTTTACCAAGACCGGAGAACAGCTTGGGAAACTCACCCTGTGGGTTGACAGCTTCGCTTTTCTGAATGAGGACTTGATCAAGACGTTTTACAATGCCTAGTTCTTCGCTAGCTTTCCTTGACAGGAGAGGCATCTGAAGACCATCCACAACGTAGATGCTTCCTTTCATCGACGTGTCGCGGTATTGAAATGTCTGCCGTTATCATGCCGGAAACAGGAAGTTGTCGCTCATTGGGTCCCTTTCAAAACCTTGTCTGGCTTCTGGAGATGAAGATCCCTGAAATATCTCCGGTACGTTTTCACAGGAATCACAGTCACATCAGCTCCAGTGTCCACTTTGAAGGTGACGGGCGACCCATTTGATGTCCACAGTAGCCATCCACTTGTCGTCGCAGCTGGATGAGACGGCTCCGAGAAATGCATCGTTGCTACTGACGATCTCGCGGACTGATGCTCCTCCTTTGCAGACACGGGCAAAATGTCCCTTTTTTGCGGCACTGTTGCACGTCGCGGTTTGTGCAGGGCACTTCCCTGTAGTGTTGCTGCGAGTAGCCACAGAACATACACTGCTTTGCTTCGGATTCAGGCGGCTTCTTGTCTCGTGTTGCAGACCCCTTCCGATTTCTTGGATGGTACAGTCATTTTACGAGTCTGGCCGACTCTGTCCACGTTTCCTTCCTTGTCTCGGTGGAGCGTAGCAGCTTGTTCTTTTACGACTTCAGACTGTCGCGCCATGTTGGTGGCCTTTTCGAGGGTCAGCTCCGCATCCAGCTGCATTCGTTCAGACAGCTTGCTGGTCCCTGATGCCCACTACTATCCGGTCCCGGATCCATCTCGTCATGCAGTTCTCCGAAACTGCACAACTTGGCCAGTCGGTGTAGCTCAGTGACGAACTCTTCGACACCTTCTCCTTCCCGCTGTTCTCTTCTGAAGAATGTCGCTCTTTCGTACACGACATTTCTTCGAACTACGAAGTGGTTCTCGAACGCCTGCAAAACATCGTTGTAGCTGTTCTTCTGTTCCTCTGTCAACTTGAATGAGGCAAGATGTCTTCTGCCTTGTCGCCATAAAGTAGACCAATGCGTAGACTTGTTCCACCGCGCATTTCGAGGCGGAGGCCACTCACGATGCGAAAAAGTTCAAAACGCCGCTTCCATTTGCGGCCCACTCACTTGGGCTTGCGAAAGTAAATTCCTCCGGAGGCTTGCATTGAAAACTGGACATGGCCAGTTTTCCTTCCTGGGCTTGCGACCCCTCCATCGGTGCCTTCGTAGCAGGTTCGAACGTACGCTGCCACCATGTAGTGTTCGCGGAGCGCGAGAAACGTACAGCCGACACGTCTGGCGTTCAGTCTGAGAGTGCCTTTATTTTTCGCTTCCCCTCCCCGGGTCGCGCCCTCGTATTTCTTGCGTCGGGCCGAGCCGCCGGCTGCGCGCCGTCGGCTCGGGTTTCCCTTGCGTCTCGGCGTAAACACACAGCACAGGTACAACTGCAGAACACGTCCTCTAGATATCATCACCATCTTTTCTGTTTTGTATATTTTACGACTCCGCGCATGCCAGCGTTTGCATCCCCGAGCAGAGAACCTTCACCGTGTGCGCGCTTTGTTGCTTCCCTTATTCGCACATCTGTAATCAGCATGCGCATATTACTGAGGCAGGCCTCAGGACACGTCTCTTGCACGCGCTTTTAAGTCAAAGGTCAGAACGCATTCAGTATGTCCACACTTATCATTTCCCCTTCGTGCTCTACAGCACAGCTGTGTAGGCCGAGATACGTCACCAAAACCCCGTCGTACTTAAAAACCCAGAGGCCTTATGAAAAAGTTGTGGTTAGGGATGTCCCGAAATTGAACCCGGGACCTTTACTCTGTGAAACCGGCAGACTAACCACTCGGCCATCCCAAAGGCCTGAGGGGTACGGGTTAGCAGTGGTGGGGAACAATAGCTTGTGCAGCCAATGGGAAAGAAGAGCAATTCACGCATCTCCACTAAGCGAATCATGACGAGTGGGCGAGGCACTGCGGATCGTTCTTGCCGTAAATCACCCGTGAGAGTGCTTACTGCTGCTAAAATGATTTCGAATCCAATCCAATCTAAATCAAATCCAATACAATCCAAATTGAAATCCAATTCAATTCAATCCAATCCAATCCAATACAACCCAATGCTCCTCGCGCATGCGCAGCACGGCTCTCAATGAGTTCTCTATCTCTCTTTCTCTCTTTCTCTCTCTCTTTCTCTCTCTCTTTCTCTAACCTTTTGTGAAGCTGTTATTTTGCTCTTGTTCACCTTTTGTTAACCTTTTGTTCACCTGCAGATGCTTCGATTTACACGGTGCTGTGTCGTGATCACAGACGCCGGACGCCGGACGGACAGGCCTCAACGTTAAGGTGCTTCGCCCCTGATAGAAATGGTTTCAGTGGTTGGGATTGGACCCAGGACCCTCGCATTATGAAACCTGCGCTATCCTGCGTCTATCTATCAGATCATTCCGGGCGCGCCGCATTTCCGTTGGGTTCGCAGCGCGGGCGTTGGCTTTACACTTGACCGCGGGTTCGAGCGCATGCCAATGCGGTCCACTTTGGGAGAGCTATGAAAGCCTGTGGACCAAATGATCCAGGCCTGCCAGTCATAGAGAACTTTCAGCGGCGAGTTCAGAAACAAATGTGGGGTGGGGACATATGGAGCGGAAACTTGGCGTCTTACTAATCAAGAAATCAAACCTAGGTCGGCTCAATAAGCCATAAAACGAATAATGATCAGAGTATCCCTTATAGACAGGAAACGAGCATTTTGGATTAGAAAGCAAGCTGCAGTAGAAGATATCATAGTTCAAGCAAAGAAAAAAAAGTGGAATTGGGCTGGTTACGTAATGAGGCGAAATGACAATCGGTGGACTACCAGGGTGACAGAACGCACACTGAGAGACCGGTCTAGAAAAAGAGGAACGCCAGTTACTCGGTGGAGCGACGAAATAAATTCGGAAGCAAAGAATGGACTCGAGCAGCGCCGAACAGGAGCGGTTGGAGGTCCATTGGAGAGGCATTTGTCCTGCAATGGACCGGAGACCTCGTGGATGCTGATGCAACCACCATGTATCCGACGTAGAGGGAGCCTTCAACCACAGGGGCAAGCTGCGCCAATTTTGTCCCTCTTTGTTACCATGACTTTCTCCTACCACGACTCACAGGCATGACAAAACAGGAAACATCTAGAGGAGCATGTTTTCCTACCTAATTGCTACCTGTGTGAGTAGGGTGCAGAAAGTACTCATATAGGCGTCAGTACGCATCTCTAACACACGTTTCTAAGTACAAAACCACAACGAATTCACTAGGTCTACATTTGGTCACTTCCGCTAACCGAGCTGTGGTAATGTTGGGTATCAACTGGCATCTTAGGCTTATCTAGATGCTCCGCTGGAAACGTCCCTCAAAAGCGGGCCATGCTCGCGAAGCCAAACGACGGCTTTAAGAGAGAAAAGCAGAAAATTGAGAGGAGAAGTGCATGCGACAGTTTGCAATCCATTTAAGTTAACGAAACTTCGATATAGTTCGCAACTTCCTAAATGTTCGCGGGCAATGGGATAGAGGATACATAGTGATTGTGGCGTTTTTTTTCTTGGGGGGGGGGGGGGGGCTCTTTTTGCAAAAGGATAAATATAAACCCTGTTTTTCATAAGTTTATGTAAGTTTATAATGCCTTCATATTGCCAGCTGGGAAACGCTTATGTGTAGCGAAAATTAGGGGTAAACATTGAAAGATAGATAGAAGAAAGATAAACTTTGTTGTTATCGCCTGCACTTTGTTACATCCAGGAGGAAGTCGATCAACGCAACATTATACCCGCTTCAGGTTGTTTGTGTACCCGCCCCAATATACAGCGCAAATTTAAAACTTATATGTTTTAATCGAGATTATTACGGCGCTGAAGGAACACACCACCACCTGTTTTGGCCGTGATCGCTAGCGTGTAACAGCGAACGCTACTGTATATACAGGGATGCCCGAAAAAAAAAGCGATCGTTATGTGTGTCGCACCATGCCGCAAACACAAACTGCAGGAAGCCATTAGGGCTCGCACTGCCCTGCAATCTTCGCTCCAAAACCTATCGCCGCTTCCTGCACCCCGGAAACTCTTGCCGCGGCGTCGTGTTGTGACACGATGACCCATTATTGTTTCAAAAGTCTGCTATCTCTAATTCTGCGAAAGCCCGGCGTTGCACTCACCGAATCGCTGGAAAATTCCACGCCGCCAGCACCGATCTCCAGCTGAAAATACCCGTAGCAGGGGCAAGAATGGAACCCAGGGACGCCTGGCGGTACTCGGGACACTAAAACACTGCTTTTAACCGACACCCCATAAGTGCCGCTTCGAAGACTTGAACCTGAACAGAGAGGGTGCATATAGGAGAAAAACTAATGAAAATTCGTTCGGAAATCTTATTATTACGTGATCCTTTCATCTCTGTACCACACTAACTTGAGACTCCGCCCGATGAATTCGCCTTGCAATTCTTAAGAGCCCCCAACATGGCTTTTCTCACAACGCCCTTCGCACACCGAGAAAGCCGTGCTTTCTATTCTGTCCACCTAAGCGGCCCTCATTGCTCCCTTCAGCAGCGATATTCGCTGCCTGTCTCTTATTTTGTCGTTGTCCAGTGCCGGCATTTTACCATTCTATCCTTTTTTCCTCCTACCTGTCCTGCACTCACTTCACACTCAATTTTAAGCACCGACACTGGGCGCGGTACGCGACGGTTAACTTGAACGCGATACGCGATGACTTGAATGCGGTACGCGACGATTGACTTGATTGACTTGAACTGGATTGACTTGAACGGCATCTGCACGAAGGAAGCGCCATCTTTGACTGCTTTACTTGACGTCACCTCTCACCGAACGTGGTCTGTCGTTCTCTGTTTCAACAACGGAGCTGTTTCCGCTTGAGTTCCATCCGTGCCTGGCGTCTCTCAAAACTCGCCGCAGCGAGGTAGAGAGGACAAAATTCCAAGAAAAAGAAGTGTGAGGTAAAGTGGTGAGGATGCGAGGAGCGTTAGTGACTGCTTCGTTAGTGGGTGCTTTATTTTGCTGGTACTGAGATTGGTTGAAGGAAGGTAACAGGCGACCATAAAATCGATAATGTGCAGCCGTCTGCAAGTGCTCACCTATTTGGTACATGGAGAAGGACTTGCCATCCAGAATCCCAAAAGTCCCGTTTCTGCACAACCGTGCTCTCAGACCAAGAATGGTTCTTGCAGTTGATACCTGTTTCTTCATCTTGCTCCTGACACTCGCCGCTCCAGTTCCCTCTTGTCCTATACCGCAACCGCCCCATTATTTTAAGTGCAATGCACTTCTTAAGCGACCCTGAACCTGCGTCCACCGGCGATGTCCGCAGCACGTGGAGATGGGCGCGCGCTGCATGGCCGCTGACATGGCACATACCCACGTGGGGGATTGGCCAAGAATCGGGCGTGAGAAGGGCTAATGCACCCGCTTAAAGGAGTACTGACACGAAAATTTCAAAGCTGAGATCCGCTCTAGCAATCAAGTACAACGACAACACAAATAGGTGTCTGTGAATAAATGCGTCTTTCTTTCTTTGTAGTTGTGTGTGTGTGTGTGATCTCTCTTTCGCGAACATTACCGAACCGCGCAAATTCACTCGTGCATTTGCACTTTCACAGTTGCTTTCCTGGATGTCGTCATGAGATGATATTGTAGCACCTACAGCAGCAATGCTTCACAGCGCCCAACATTACCATTCCAAACTATGCGCTGCCAACTAGAGAACTCATCGTACCAACAAATTTCAACACAGGCACAATGCTAAAGGAAGAGAAAGAACACACGCTTCTATGCCACAGAAACACAAAAATCACCTATATTTACATGATACGTGGGTAATAATAAGATCACAGTAAAACACAAAAAACACTATCGCAAACGTCACACTTGCTCATATCAAAAAACCTCACCCCGTTGCGGGCCCATATCACAATGCGTAAATTAAACCGACACGCCTGTACGCAATTGACCTTCACCCATGGGCAACCCGCTCCTCCTCTCCAAGAAATTGCTTTTCCTTTCTGGGCAACGCCAAGGACTCTGCACTGACGAACCTTTCCCCTTCCCTGCTTATCGTAAAGGCCTCAACAATATCTCGGTCTGTGAGTGAGACCTGTGCACGATGCGTCTCTGCGAGAAATGTGAAGTGCAGCCCATTATGCACCTACGGAAATGATCAGCCAGGCGGCCAGCGCCATCTGCACGTTCACAGTCGCATCGTGCTTTCTGAGGTATTAAATTGAAGCACCAGTCTGCTTGACAACGTAGAACTTAATTGTTTCACGACAGGCGGATCTTTAAAACCACCCCTTCGCCCAATCGTCAAACCTAGTTGTGCACTTGTGCGCAGCAGCGCGCACCTCAGACTTTTGGGGAATGCACATAGAATTCGCCTCGTGCCCCATCATCGGTGGCTATGCACTCCAGCACCAGCCGTGCAGCGTCCAGCAGAAATGAGTTTCCCCGGCGTCGACGACACATGCTGCACTGGTCCCGCCGCCAAGTGGTGCATAAGCACCATGACTGATTCCGACTTCGTACTCAGATGTGCTAATTAGCGGCCAAAGGCTAATCAGCCAATGGCCCCACGTTGGGCGCCATTTGTGTGGTCTAAAACTCGCAAAATCCATAACCCAGGCATAAAAAAAATTACACGAGGCATGCACTCATACACACTGCAAGCAATCAGCATGGGTTCGAGCTAGTTGAGCACGCTCGCGAGGCTGAAACGCCGCCGCGCCCGGTCAACATCGCCTCTATTGGGCAGGTGGAGACAATGCATATGCCCAGGGTGCGGAGAGAAGAATTTACGCCAACCTCCCAGTTACATGGGTTACATGTACGTACTTCCCATTAGGTGAAAAGGGCGATAAGGCACAGCGCGCAAGTGTGCGCGTGGTCACTACGCTGTACCAGTAGGCTTTTCGGTCACGGCAAAATCCGGGCCGCGGCGCACCGTTGTGCGCGCGCATCGCCGCCCTTGCCAGATTGGCTCGGAGCAGCGAGGGAGACGTGATCCCTCCGTTCACAGGCGCGTACCGCACGCCGTGATCGTCAGGTATTAGGTACGGCCTATATAGGAGCGTAGGAACTAAGAAGCGACCTAACGCACAAGCCGGCAGCCGGAAAACGTGAAGTATTTTATAGCGCCCTGAACAGCGTCTCAATGAACCGCCCCACCCGCAGAGCGCGCGTTCCGCGTCCCGTCGAGAGGGGGTTCGGGTCTAGTTATAAAAATTAAAGTCGTTCCACTCAACGTGAAAGCTGTCGGAAGTGCAGAGCAGTGATTCGCCACAATTGGCTGCAGCGCCGTAATCCGCTCACTGCTGCCACCCAGTGCATTTCAAATTTCCCGCCTTCGCAGTGCTTGAGCTCCCCTTCCTGAAACTACAGCCAGTGGGAGTCTGCCCTTTCTGTTCTTGCATTAGTTTTGTATGCTGGAGTTGTTTAGCGTCATTTCGAATGCGCCATTTTTTTTCTTGCGCGGATGGAGCCTTTCTGCGTCGTGCGAATGCGCCATTTTTTTCTTGCGCGGCTTCAGCCTTTCTGCGTCGCTTCGAACGCGCCAGTTTTTTTCTTGCGCGGCTGCTTTTTTCGCTTGCTATTGTAAAAGCTAACCCAATGAGCGTTCCTAGCCAAATCAACCCGGGGGCTGCCGGCTATAAGATTTTGCATGAAATGTACCTGTAGTTTCTTCGCGCTAAACAACGGGGAAATCTATGACAAGCGCCAATGTTTCCCGAGGTTCGGAAGGTTATGACTATTCAAACCGCGCGGTTTTTCGAAGCCTCAGCGTGACTACCTGACCCAGGTACAGAAGGCCCTACTTGGGTCCGTTATCTCGCTGCGCCGCCTGATTCGGTCAGTCGCATCGATCGTAAGCGAGCCAATAAAGTTCTCTGCACGTAAATGTGCCAATGAGGGGAGGTTAGCCCCCACTAACAGGGCGACTGCTTCGTGACATTGCTTTATCGTCGCAATGGTCGCTACAGCCTCCACCTTATGCAGGAGTCTGAAAGGTCTGCAGGGCTCTACGCAGTGTAACCGAGACCAGCCGGCCTTTCGGGAAGAGAGAGGGAAAGCGCTGCACAACGGTACAAACCGACAGATCACGCAATGGCTAGGACCCCAGGATCCCCGCAATTCCCAACAATGATTTCGTCCCAGTAGACTTTTGCCCTAGTGTGTGAAAAAAGGTGGTGCGCCAAACCTTCGTCACTCCCACACCGTACCCTAGTTGCTCTTCTTCAGTACCGAATAAGTTCGTGATTTTCAATATATTTTCATGAAAGTTCACACGTAAAATAAAAAATACGACTTAACTTCACTGTTATCAAGTTCAACACTGAACTATTGTCCTTCTGTGAATACATTATTTCCTGATCTACCGGGAACCTCAAATACCGGGAGCTCCAAAGACCTGCAGCCCGCTGTTTTAGTTCCCTTGCACCAAGTCGTCCACTTCCGCATTTCGCCGATGCTTCCTTGTCTGCTCCATTCTCTGCGCAGCACACTTAACCAATGAGGAGGCGTGCGTACGTTGCACTGTAAAAACAATCCACAATTTCGCGGCCGTATTCTACGTAAAAAAAAAGGGACGCTTTATCGGTCCTTTAGTTGCTAGTAGATATAGCACTACCTTTTTTGCTTTATTTGTGCCTCTAACACCAAGTTGGTTGTTATACAGGTTTAAAATAAGACACACTATTGGCGTTCCGCTAGTGCACCCTAGCTTCTCGCTGAAGAAGTGCAGTTGTTTGGCATTTCGGTTGATTATATAACTTATTATTTTGTCCTCAAGTATTTGGCACGCACCCACAAGGGGTGATAGGCCAGGGCTAAATCGATTGTTCCACTAGCTAGGTTTCACGTTCTGCTTGGAACGCACGTGGAGCTTGGCATCGCGGTTCTATAAACCTTGAAGTCGGCCGCCTCGGTTCACGCGCGTCACCGCCGTACTGCAGCGCTGGCATCGAGGAACCCGGCCTGTACCAGTAGAACGCGGTAAATTCAAATCCCCTTGAGCAAACCCTTGGTGTGTTTTCCTTGGGATGAGTGCGACGGTCCAGAAACAGCATGAGAGGTGAGCGGGAAAGCACAAGGGGGCATTTCCTTGGCAAATGTCTGCAAAGACTATCGTTTTTTGGCGACATTTGCAACGAAATGAGCAGATACGCGGCCAGTTTTTTTTTTTAATGGGGAGCCTGAATTTGTTTGAGAATTTTAAGCCGTGTTATATGCTTGTAATGTACATGGTTTGTGACCTCCTTGTACCATAGGCGGCGTCATGGTGACAACCTAATTCCTGCTTGGGCTATTGATTTGCGGTCTCCGTTGCCGGATTCAGCCACCGAAATACATAGGTCGCGTGAATGAACTGTCAAACACAATTTTGTTTTACGATTCGACATACTGTCGAAAAAAAGCCGTACCTTTACACACTGAGAAGCAGCCTACCCAGCGAGCGAAGCTGTGGTGCCGAGCCTCAACGTGAGCGACAATATGCTTGACCGGGCCATAGTTCAAGGAGTGCACGAAAAAAAAGTTTTTAATTTGCGATTCAGCATACTTCAGCATACTAATGAACCTTGATCGGCTAGAATTTCACATCCAGCGGACAAACATTTTGCAGTACGTTTTCCGATTCTAGACTGCCATGTACTGACAGCAGAAGGAAATTCAGCAATATTAAATACGATAATCTTTCCTGGGCTACTTCAACGCAGAAATTTTGCTCTTTCTGTAGATCTGTCTGTCTGTGACTCGATTCAGCCACCCGGTCAAAGTGAAACTCTAACTGCGTAACCGTCTTATATACCCCCAGCTATGCCTAAACGTCTAAGTCCGGTGTCAATGTTCATACTTGTGAACATTGTTGAACAAGAACATAACAGTACGCAAATGTGAGGCAGAAAGACAATACATAGGTGATATTTGCAGTGTTCGTTTACAAAACGTTCATGAATTTCATTTGCGATAACAAATAAAATACTACATCCACTGCAGTACAAAACATTCCCTCCGTTCTTCCTGTCGCCAGCGCCACTATGGCTTCTAGCGGCATTTTAAGAAATCAAACGGCAACAGTTACGGAAGGTTCTATTGGAGTGGTTCCACGTTCGGCTTGAAACGCACGTGGAGAAGGGCAACATGGTTCTAAAAACGTTGAAGTGCGGCGACTCGATTCACACGGGTCTCCGCTGTACGGCAGCGCTGGCATCGAGGCACCCGGCCTGGAGCAGTGGAACCCAGTAAATTTAAATTGACTTGAGCCAACCTCTAGCGTGTTATTTTGGGAGGAACGAGACGGCAGACGAACAGCATGAGAGGTGAGCGGGAAAGAGAAGAGAGGTATTACTTCGCAGGGGAGCCAGTCGACTATCGTCTTTCGTCGACATTTGCAACCAAAGCAGCAGATGCGCAGTCATTTTTTTTTTGCAACGCCACCTTCAAGTACATAATTTTGAAGTGTACATGAAACAGCGTAGCGTCAGAGTCATTTTAGTGGGTGTTTATCATGTAATTCATAGTGAGAAAGCTTCAATTACAAGAGCTTGGGCCGTTTTCTGTAATCATACTCCCTCGCTAATGAACATGCTTCACTAGACAGCACTGACAGTGGGATAGCCACCTTACAAAGCCCCAGCTTTCACCGACTCCCTTTAATTTGAATTCACCTCTAAACACCAAGCACTACTTGGAAAACAAGGTTGAGAGAAGAGCCGTTTAGGAGGTCAGAAATCTGTCCGGCGTAAACAGAAAACCCCGAGCGCATGCGACCGGGTGTCTCGAGGGGACCGCGCGGCGTCGTCCAGGCTTGCGCGTGGGCTAACGCCACATGAGGAGGTCCCGTCTTTGTTGTCGTCGTCGTGTAGCGACCTTCGCGGCGCGGGTCCGCCGCTCTGAAACGATGACTACGAATCTGTCAAACCATCCCTTCACAATCCATACGTGGAGACGGTGACCGGACCAACTGACGAAGAAGTGGAGGTCTACCGAGGCCAGGAAGCGCTGCAAGAGGCTTTGTCCTCCACGGCTGTACTGTCAGAAGACGACGACGACGGGGATGACGATAGCTACTGAGTAACACACTGTACATACATAATGGTATTTGCTTTACAGTGCCGTCCAAAGCGGCTTTGCACTGCTGGGATCTGGCCGTTCCCTTTGTCCTGGGATCAGCTGTCAGTGTTGGGAGAAGCTAGGTCGACACCAGCTCAGCTGTTTCTCCAGCCTTGCATGAATAGTTCAAGCTGCGTCAATTTTTTTCAGTTGAAATATAACCATTTTATATAAACATATGAAGGCCCCAGGGCATGTCTGTTACATTTTATGTGGTTTTCAATACGCTGAAGGTGTGGAGCACAGTTTTGCGATCCCGGATATTTGAGTAGGCGCCGCAAGGTAGCGCTACCCAAGCCTGCGATTCTTTTATACATCGTTCTGTAGTGGGGAAGGATCTGCTGGATCGTAGCCATAGACACCTTCATTGCAAAAAAAAAACCTGCCCATGTCCACTAGCGTGAAGCATGGGAAGGAGAGACTTACAGAGAGAGAGAAAGAAAAAGAGAAGGCTCTTTATTGAAAAAACAAAGTTTTCCCGGTGTTTGCAATCGTTAGATGCTTCTGTGCTAATTATCAGTGGTGTAGGGAAAAAAGGCCCTAGAAAGAGGTGGGCAGAAATAAAAAACACTGACGTGGCTTGACCTGCTTGACGGAATATTTTTCATATTGTGTCAAAGAATTCACAATTTTAAAATATGACCAATGTCCCCCAAAGAGGAAAACAAACTTTTTAGAGCTTGACGCTGCCTTGAGGGGCAAGTCCATGGTCCTATGATAGTCTGGCGAAGCATGAAGTGTACAGTGTGCACTCCAAGATTGTGTGTGTCCTTGTTGCCACAAGGCGCGCGCTAATTGGGCGCCGCAAAAGCGCCGGTGGGAGGAGCAACAGCGTGCTTTCGGAAGCGGTGGCGCCCTTTCTTGCGTTGAACCGAATTTAAGCAATTAAATGAGAGATGACGATGGTGATGATGATAATGATTGCTATTGGTTTCTCCTCCTTTGTAGCGGGGTATTGACATGTCATCTTACCAAAAAGTACTAATATACTTAAGTTTTATACTCTTGGCGTGCTTAGGGCAGGCACAAAAAGCTTATTCGGAGAGAGAGAGAGAGAGAGAGAGGAATTTTATTGAAATGAAAAAACACAGAAAGGTCGGCCTGATGGAAAAAATACTTGGAACAAAATATTCGGAACAAAATACTTTTTTTTTTGTTACACGTGGTAACTGTCCCAGGCAATATTCCCCTCTCTGCTTTTCGTCCACCAGCATTCTAATCTCCTTTTCGTCGCCTCGACAGCCTTGAAGTTAACTTCCTCTGTGCTACCCTTAAATCCTAGGGCTTCTGGAAGCCGGTCTGGAAGACAGACCGACCGGAGGTTGTCTTCGTGTCACACACCGCAACATGCTAAGAAGTACGCTTTACAGAAGAAAACGTGGCGTTTAAAACCAACTTTGGGACGGAAGTTAACAATTTTTGTTAATAATAAAATTAATGCCTAATTATTCCTGTATGTGAATTAGTTTAAATCATGTTAGTTTATTTTGAACCCGTTTTAGTCATTTTACACTTGTTTTTTTACCATTCTTTGACAACTTGATTTACAGTGAAGTCATGAGACGACCACAGGAAACGCCAACAGCCTGAGCTTATCAGGTGCGTCGGCACTAAAATGAGTTTTAGGACTGGAAGGGGGGTGGGTGACGAGTGCGCCTTGCCTGCAATTTGCATGGGGCGCGGAATGCGGTATACCCGGCCCTGACCTCATGGACATGACACGCTCAAGCATGTTTCTGTTATATGCAAGACAAAGGAAATGGCAGCCAATTTTACGTTGCAGCAGGGTGTCCGAACGTAGAGCCAACGAAGAAGAGAGCATCGTACTTGAGCGCCCGCTCTAGGAAGCGAACTTTAGACAGAAACAGTGCCTGCAGTGTACACGTTCCCGGGAGACAAAACACCGGCTAAGGAGGAGGAGGAAAAAGTTTATATATCCCATCCGTTGAGTGCAGTCACTCCGGACCAGTGAGAGGTGTCGCCAGTCCCGGACTCCCTGGCTGTAGCCGGCCTTCTGTACCCTATTCACCAGCCGAAGCTGGGACCAGGGGTCGGATCTGGTCAGCGCCTAAACAAAAATTTCTCTTCGTGCTTACGAACGCATGCAGATGTCCCGTGAAAGTGCGTTCGCGTTTAAATTCATCGCTATAATAAAGCATAATATCTGCACTGGCAGTTATGGCACTTACAGGAACCCGAAGGCTGTGACCCAGTGATTAGGGTTTTCCGCTGCTTCTCTAGGCGGGATTTCCACTTGTCTCTGTTGTCATAGTACAGCGTCACATTGAATTCGGGAACCTGTTTCGTCCCAGCGTCATCATTGCCTTGCATGTTTGAAAACCCCCTTTCAACCACTGCACGAAGCTTACACGGTCGAACTGTTTATTACACAGCACGCCGGAACGATGGCAAATGTTAACGCAAGACTGCCAGTTTTGACACTTTATCTCCTACGTTTTTCTACTTTTTTTATTTTGAGCACCTAAATTTAAAGTTAGCGTTTCACTGAGGAGTTCACCATCCGTCGGAATAGATTGCATGAATGACAAATTACTATGAACAGCCACCACAAAAGCAGCTTGCTTCTAAACCAATGTTTCAATAGTCTTTTATACTCCAATCATATCCATTTTGTAGGTGTCAAGTCCCCTGCAGTTAGCTTGCCCTCTATCATCATGACATTTATTCACGTTAAGAACACAGCTTTCTACTTAGGCACTTTGTCTTGATTTCGAATAATTGTTTAATAAAGCCTCCATAATTCGATACTTATCGTGTTACCTGTCCGTAATCTGGAATCGTTTGTTGTGACCTGAATAGCTCATATTTACGTGATCGCCAGCAATTCGTCTCAATCAATTCGCGTGCGTCATCGCTCACACACACGCTCTCCGGTTTGCTCTAAGGCACCGTCTTGGGGTAACTTCTTTTATCAAAAATGTATTAAACACCTTACCACCAATCTCGACATGAAATATTAGTCGAATGGACAGTTGGGCAGGTTAGTGTTGATACATCGTTATGTAGCGCTTGAAACAGGACGACAGCAGAGAAGAGACAGCAGAGATTGACACGATAGCTCCGTCGTGTGTGTCTTCTCTGCTGTCGTCCTGTGTCAAGGGCTACTGAACGAAATATTAGCCAATTCGCTGAAAACTGAAACCGCAAACCGTTACAAAACAGCATTTCAAGAGGAGTTTTTTGGGTGCGAGAATGGTGCATTACATTGGAAATAGACGTTTCTTTCCGTCACAATAATATACAGTCAAACTATACAATTAACAATGTCCCTACCAACTCTACTGACTCAATGGCGTAGTTACCTATGCATATATTTAACAATTTCATTTGCCTTCGCTAACCACTGTTTTGTCGCTCTTTGCCACAGCTGGCCTTGTGCCATTGACATCCAACCCTCATCATCACCATTTGCCTTCGTCACGTCCACTTAGTGACAAACTCAGCTAACCGTATCCTTGATAATCTGCACTGTTGTCTTGTCGTAGCATGTACTAGCAAGTAATAAAATTACTTGCTTACCCAGCTTTCGTCTGGCCTTAATATTATCATGCTTACCCTAACTTCTGCCGCCAACAAGCCTATTTAAGTAACACCATAGCATTAGTCCAAAATTGTGGAACTACCTTTATTCTTTCAGAGTACGCATACAATTCCAGCACATCGCCATTAAAAGCCGAACAAAATATTTCTGCGCTTAATTGTCGCCTCAAGGTAGCCCTACCCCGTCGCTTCCACAAATTATTAGTCACTTGGAAATCACTGCATCGGACATGCCCACTCCACCTTTCGCACTATTTAACTAACGCAGCTTATCCGGAACGTTCGCATACTAACAAGTTCCAGGAGTCATTTTTCCTCCCCCCTACCTACAGACTGGAATGGCCTGCCTGCAGCCGTTGCAACTATTGCCGACCGATTCGGCTTAAAGCCGGACATTAAAGGGACACTGAAGTGATATGTAAACATTGCGGGATTACTAGCGCAAATTGTAGTCCGGAGTCCCCAGGCCATGTTTCGACCACTCTAGGCGCGTTTACGCGATTTTATTTAGTAGAAAAACTAATTCGAAAACGCTGTCCTCCTCTCTTTACGCTCGCCCATTTTCTGTGGCGTTTTCGTGTGACGTCAGGAGGGGATGAGCTGGCAATTGGCTGCGCCACGGCTGCGCGGCTCCCCGGCCGACAGAGTCAGTCGGCCCAGCGTCTCGTCCGCCGGCGGGTCGTCGCAATCAAGGAGGTTAAAAAAAATTGCTTGGTCGCAATTCGTTCGCTTAGTTGAAACGAAGCCAGGACACGTTTGTGAATGGAAGAATGTGCCTTTCTTTACTTGGTTTGTTTGTACACTGTATCTAGCTCCAAGTCAAGGTCGCTTCACACAAGCGCTGCACATGCGACGCTTCGCTGACTGGTACGCCAGTAGGAAAATATAAGGCCTCTTGAAGGCGGGAGAAGAGTCAGCGAAGTCAATATAGGTACTAAGCAAATAAAATCAACTGATATTTTTACCGTACAGCGTAAAACTAGGGCGCGGGAAGCACTTTTTACGCTGGGCGAACAAGCACAGCGGTCAGCAGCACGACTACGCATCTGCGAACGCTTTTCCGTCTACGAAATGCAATTGCTAGACGTGAGCTACTGTGGAAACTCGGGCGACGCTTACTGTACGATCGCAGTACAACAAATAGTCACCTAAGCGGCTTGAAATGCCAAAACTAAATAAAAGTGTAAACGGGTTGTACAATATATACCCTATATTAGCAAGGCATTCGCGTCCCGCTCCGTGGCCTGGCGGTCTCGGGCGCTAGGATTTCAACGCAAATGTTTTGCGAGTCACGAGTTCGAATCCCCGCGGGTACGTGCTTTTTTTTGTAAGTTAACTTTTTTGTTTTCCGCCGATGTTTTCTATATTGAGTTCACCTTTTTTTGGGCCGCAACGTTCATGGCTACACGGACTAGTTCACAAAACGCGCGCAGGCTGGCACTGGCGCGCTAGCGAGTTCTCGTTGGCGTGCTGTTGCCATAAGCACCGACTGCTTGCAGGCAGTGGGCACAGGCCAGAATGAACAGACCCTTGGCCTGGTGCGAACACGCTTTTTACGATACAGGCATGAGGGAGGCAAGCTCCAAATATGGGGGAAAAGCGCATGACATTTGAACGTCTGCGGGTACGCGGAGGGCGTTCATGCACTGCGTACGTCTCGGCTAGTGAATGCTACGACTACAAGCCGTCCTGGGAGGCTTATCTTGTGCATTTTACAGCCGACAACATGGCAGAAGCGCGGTACGATGATTACTGAGATATTGAGAATGCCCATCCAACAAAGCCATTGGTTATGTTTTACAGAACCGAAACCGAAACCGAAACTTGTGTGATTGCTAACCTTGGGCATCGTCCAATCACGGCGCCCCTCCTCCCAACGTCACAGCCTTAGTTGGTGCGGCCGCCGCAAACCGCGCATGGTAGTTTTTCTTCTTTCGCGCTTTGTAAAATAATTACCGATTTGTCAACCGGATAAACGATGAAAAGTGTGCTAATTTGAGCCAGTCTACGCAGTGCAAGCAAAAACGGGAGCTTGACAAATTCACTTCAGTGTCCCTTTGAAGCAGCGCCAACATAGGTACTGTAATCTCATGTTATTGTTAATATTAATATGTCGTAATTCTAGTTGCAATTACCTTGCCATGCCCCCCCTCGATGGTAGGCTCTGCTGGCGCCTTTGAGGAATAGATAAAGCAGAACTACAAATATTTTTTAATATGCAATGGCAGAACCTCACTAAAAGATCTGTAGCAGCTCGCAACATCTTTGTTTTGCCCGCTTCCACAGCAACGAAGGTGCGCGGGTGTGGTTGGCACCGTGTTTAGAAAAACTATGTTCGAGAAGGACAAACATGTTTCTTGCCCTCTACGCCCATGAACTTACTTGACATTCAGTGTACCTCGCAGTGGCTTTGGGACTGCCGCTTTCCATGGACATGCAGCTAAAGAACGTTTTAGGACCATGGGTTTGTCCTAAACGTGCTTTACGGGCTACCAAAGCTCTGATAGAGTACCTGCAACACACAGGTCTGGACCAGTCGCTGTGAATAACTCGCCGTCTCTGTGCGCATCAAGTTCTTGAACATCATCGCCATCATCTTCATCACGTCATGAACTGGCGTAGCAAGTTAGGCATGGTAGCCCAGCTAATATCGCCAAACTTCATCAAAGATTTCTCTCTCTCTCTCTCTCTCTCTCTTGACATTTTTAAATGCAAAGCATTTCAGCAACTCACGATGTCACCCGCGTTGGCGTCCGTAGTCCGCGTCCGCATCGCTCCCCCAAAACTATATAAAAAAATAATACTTGCCGGCGCCAGGTTTCGATCCTACGACTCTGCGGGCGGAACGCAAGGTGCACGGTACTCTACCAACTGAGCCACAAAGCCGACACAAAACGGAAGGTTACGAACGTGCCTTATATCCTTGACTCATTCAACCGTCGGCGAGAGGTGCGCCCTCTCCCCCGCGTCCTCCTCGCCTTCTCTCCGCTCGCAACGCCCTCTCTCGCCGCGTTCGGTTCGGGCGCACAACAGGTGGGGACGTGCGCAACACCCTCTCTCGCCGCGTTAAGTTCGCGCGCAAGAACAGGTGGGGCGCTCGCATCGCGCTCTCTCGCCGCGGTCGGTTCGCGCTTAAACCACATATGTCGTTCGCGCGCGCTGCGGTCGCTAACATCTGTGGCGTGATCGTGACGTCAGCATCACGCGTTCGCGTGGTGGCGATTTCGGCGCTATAACACTCTCTCGCGAGGGGCATTGGATTGGATTCGATTGGATTGGCTTGGATTGGATTGGATTGATTAAAGTGGATTGTGTAGGATTGTGTTGCGTCATAGCCGCGCCACGTTGCGTCATAGCCGCTCCACGTTGCGTCATAGCCGCTCCACGGCGTCAGGGGCAGGGGGTTCACGGCACGTTTCACCATCGACTTCATCGACAATGTCTACGCTGGAAGACAACAATTACAACAACAACAACCAATACGTAATCCATACGACTTGCAGGCGCCCCCCCCCCCCGCAGAAATGCTCTGCATTTGATCGTGCCCCTCGCGAGGGGGATGTTTTTTGGGGAAGCGAAGTGGATCACTCGATGTTGCATCACATTTGAGTTCGCGTGCTTTTTTCATTCGGTTAGCTGTCCTCGGCCGAATTACGGCGAGCGAATGGCCACAGAATTTTTCTAGAGGGTTCATGCGAAGACTATTTTTTTCAGGCTTTCGAAAAGAAGACTTGTTTTATCAATTGGACACATTCTGCTGCTAAGTATTTGTATATTAATCTTGAATGCCACAGGACATTGCGTCAGAAAAAGTATTCGTTGATCTTACTCCCTACATCTCAACCTTGCACACGTATGTTCGCCTTAGCGCACTCCCTCAGCTGATGCCATGGAACAACCCCGCTTGGAAGCAGGTTATTCGGTAGAAAAGAGGCATTGGCGGACAAGGATGAGGCGACTTGACGTCAGACACATACAAAACAAATTATATGTATTGACGGGCAGATTTACATGGGCACACCGATTGACACAAGCAAAACTGACTTAATTGTATAAGTCCCGATAAAGTAAACAGTCCCAATCTCTTAAGTTCACGCTCACGTGTGGGGTCGATGTCGTTGGGATGAAGCAGTGCTCAGGAGTGGGGCGCTGGCCGGTAGAGGTGTTGTCGGCAGATGACTGGGTGGCCTCGTTCCATGCGAAATACCAGCGGCGCGTCGACACTAACACCTCGTCCACAGTTTTAAACTGGGAGACTCGAAGTGGGTCGCCGCAAATGTCTCCTAAACGTTTACGCCCCGCCGAGAGCTTCACCATCCCAATCCATCCTCCTCCTTCCAAGACTAGCCAAGGCTGTCTTCCCTTGCTCGCCTTCCTTTTCTTGGCCCCATCTTTTCCCACGTGCTCTTTCCTGAAGTCGGCACGCACTTCATCTTCCTCGCCTCTTTTCCAGCAGCGACAGCTGGCTCTACGAACAGCGCCTCCTCACACCTCCAAGCCCAAGAGCGGCAGCTACCATCTCCAGTAGAAGTCATAGAGCACGTGGGATGTCAAGCTTCAACACAGATAACCACAAGCCCCGCATCGTAAATGACAAGAAGGGTCACTACCTATATAGTTTAGCTACATCGCTACAATGCAAAGCAATCAATAACAGCATGTGTTTATGACACACAGAACAACTCAGGTCTTTAGCTGCCGAGCCCCGAAAAATAACTCTGCCACACGGAAACTTTCAACCGACAACTGAACTCTTACGTACAAATGTCTCGTTGTGACAAGTGTCCTCCTGACCCGGTGTCCTCTTGCACTCAACATTCGCCGTCTGTGCCGTGTATTCCATCTACGATCAAAAAAAGGTCATGCGCAGCTCATTGCAGTCACCCTCGTCAGATCCATCGCTGCAGTCTCGTGTTCCGTTGCATCGTTGCTCACGCGGGATGCAGCCGCCATTTCTGCAACGAAATTCCTCTTCCGCGCACGTTCCTCCTTCACAGTCCTCTTCGTCAGAGCCATCGGGGCAGTCTTTTTCTTCGTCACACCGAAAACTCATACGCACACAGGTGATGTTGCCGTTGTGAGGCTTGCAGGCGAACTGTTTTGGTGGACATCCCGTCGGTCCTTTCGGACAAATCGCCTCATCCTCATCCGAGCGGTCGGAGCAGTCGTGGTCAAGGTCGCAAGTATGTTCATTCGGTATGCACTGACCGCTCTTGCAACGGAACTCAATCTCTCTGCACGTTGCACTCTCGCAGTCTTCTTCATCCGATCTATCCTTGCAGTCGCCACCTCCGTCGCATCGGTACTCACGCTTGATACAATCGCCATTCCTGCAAGTAAATTCTGCCTCCGTACATGTTCTCTTTACGCAGTTCTCCTCGTCATAGCCATTGGGGCAGTCCTTATCTCCATCACATACCCACGCAATCGGCACAGTCCTGACACCCCCGTTCGGGAGCCTGCAGCGAAGCAGGCCTCTTCGGCAGGACGTCGTTATGTTTCGGCAATTACCCACCTCTTCATCCGAGCCATCTGCGCAGTCGTTATAACCGTCGCATAACCAGCAGTTTGGTACACAAGTGCCATTTGCGCAAGCAAACTCCTTATGAGAACAAGCCGTAATGTGCGTGCAATTCGCTTCATCGGATCCATCCGCACAATCACGATTACCGTCGCAAATGTATCTGCGCCCAACACAAAAACCGTCGCCACACAGAAACTGTCTTTCGGTACAGGGAGCCGTGCAGTTATTTTCGTCCGAGCCATCGCTGCAGTCGCGATCTCCATCACATCGCCACTCCTTTGGGATGCACGCGTCGGACGTGAGGCACTGGAACTGGTGCACGGAACAAGGTTCGCGGTCATTTACTGTTTCCGAGAGAGCGTAGGACTCAGCAGTAGCGATAACTGCGGCGAGAACTACCAATCTGCCCAGGAGCCGCTTGAAAACGGAGGTGCTCGAGCAGCCCATGTTGCCCGGAAATAGTTGCTGGACGTTGAATAAGTTAATCCGCAGGCTTCGCACTCATGTATAAGAGGTCACTTGTACTGAGCTGCAGTCGCACCTGACGGTGGTGGCTCGTTGATACTTCGGATAGCGCTCAAGCTTCAGAGAAGACGTTTCCGCCGACAAGGAAGGCAACTGCAATCCTCTACCCTAGCGAGGACTCTGTACAGTGGGTTGCCTGCTTGGGTGGAAACAAAGAAGTGCAGCGAGTCAGCAGGCTGAGACTTTTATGCCCTGGCCTTACTGCGCACTTGAGATTCAATAACAGGAAATTAATTATTTTTGTAGCTGGCGTGACGGATGGTTGTAATGGCGACTTCTCGGCGATAGCACGCTCATTGGGGAACTGATGGCGGCACCGCACAGCGCTTCCGGGTAAATATAAACACTTAGGAGCTGAGAAACGCCGATAAGTGCTAATTGAGGGCCGAGGTCGTGGTTCTCATTTGCATCCCATGCGCAGTTTCCGCTCGGTTTTTTACAGATGCACTAAGGGCTCTTTAGTGTTTATATGAATGTATCAATGCTAGGTGCTGGCCCATGTCCGGGATCTGTGTTTCACGCCGGAATACATATTTGTTGAGTTTCATTTGACCTACATAAAGGATTGTGGTTATTGGGCGAATCTGGCTGTCAGACAAGGCTGCTAGTGGTGTCCTGTGGAAATATTCCGCTGCAAATTACTAAGACATTGTTTAAAAATGGCTGCGGTTTAGCTCAGCTAATCCTGGATATGAAAAGCAAAAGCTTGGCTTACCCTGGTAAGGTCTTGGTTTCTCTTGTTTACCCTTTGATTTATCTGTAATTTACTATTCGTCCAAAGCCTGCATTTGGCTAAGGGTGTGGTCCGGGTCCGGCGTTTTCTGGGCCTAACGGCTCGCCAGGCGATACCCGTGGGGTGTTCAGACTGCGCTTGCCGACGACGGCTCACAGCCTACAGATGACCCACCCTGGCGGTCATTCATTGCCAAGTTGGCATGCACGCAGCGAGTCAGGTGGTTAGGCGGGAACCAGTTTCAGAGAGCGGAACCAGCTTCTGATCAGTGGCGGCGGCGCGGCTATCGAACGCGACTGTCAGCAGAGCTCGGCCCGGCGAGTCACGTGATGTGTTGCCAATGGTACGGCGCAGTTACAGTCCACCCGAATGTCGAATTTACCGTGACGGTGAAACCGCTCCAAGAGATTTGTAAAGCTTTGCTTTAAAATTACAAAATAATTGGGTTAGGTCTCCTAATATAAGAAGTCTGCCAACACTTTAGTGTGTTGCAAATACCGAAACATGAGCGACGATTTCCGTCTTCTAGCATTTTGGAAGGTCGTCGCAATGTCGCCGCTTGAGAAGCTGTGCTTTTCGATCCATACGAGCGCATTCGCATGGCTTCCATCTGTCTCCTACCCGTTACTCCAGTGTTCGTTCTTCCATCGTGCAATGGAAGAATTGACAACCATACTGAATCCCACAGTGTTTGGCTGTTCGCTTGTTCGGCTGCGTTCTTCTGCTGCCTTCACCTGCGGTTTACTGGCGTGAAAACCCACCTCTGGCTACTGTCGAGTTTAAGATCACGCCATGGAACTCTTCGTGCTGTAGAACGCTTTCGAAAGAGCCATTTTGCTATTACGAACTCCACATTCTGGCTTTATTGCTCAGTGGCTCGTGCCATCTGTTGCTTTCGCAACATAAGGTAAGCCGAAGGCTCAAAGCGCAACGCCTCAGGGTTTTTTACTACCGTACGAAAAATTTGCGTATATCTGGTGGCGCTAAAGGACGCTGACCTTGACGTGGAACCTAACAACGGAAAAACTACGGGCAGGATGCAATTAGGCCGCGAGCTCCGGCGCTTTGTTACGCCCTCTAATCCCGAGACCCCACTTCCTGCCATTTCCGGAAGCTTGGTTACACCGGAGGCGGCACTGCTTCATTTAAGCGCTCGCGAGACGGCTATATATGGAACGCACTTTCCTTGTTTTAAGCCTTCATAACAACTATTTTGTCAAGTGTGTGGCGAAGTTGTAAGAAGCTTTGACATGCGCAAGCATTGACAACCATAACTAGGTGTCAGAAGTGGCGCACAATTATAGGCGGGAGGATGTCCCAAGTTCAATACACCCGCTGATTAAATTGAAATGCTGTCTGCCATAGGGCGTGTAACCAAATTCTATCCCGTTCCTTCCAAGAACAGTCAAGACGCGAGTTTGCAAATGTCACTTCTGCGCCTGTGAACGCTCAGGCAAAACTTTCAGCTTCCCCAGTTGGTAACAGCAAAATTGCCGGGATATTCAACAGTGAAGTCGCTCAGGTTTCGTGGTACTCTGGTGCACTACTTGTATCTTCGCTGCTGTTCTCGTTAATCTTGAATATCTTACCCTATGCCAGGCACTCAATGCTAGCAGTTACTGTCGTGCGAATGAATTGAAGTGCGCCACTAACAACCAATTCTTGAAAGCTCAGTCATTACGATCTGAAGGCGCACTTTGTATCTGACGTCCACCTTTGCTACCTGGAACGACGAGGTCTCCCTACAAAAACAAGGCATTTGCATTGGTTCTTGTTTCACCCCTACACATAGTAACATAAATCGCCAGCAACAAGAACAAAGCTGTAAATTTGCACAGAACACTGAGAACGCTCGCACCACGCCGGACCACGCACATCCGACATCGTAAACAACAAGCGACTTTGGCTTCGTCTAGGGCCGGCTTGCGATGGCTATGGTACGGTGATGCATTTTTGTGGAAACTGAGCCCGGAAACATTGAGATGTACAAAATAATCGACGGGTGTTTGTGAATCATGTGTTAATATTTACGCTCATTTTTATGGAATCATTACCAACTCCTCCAGGAGCAGACATATTATATTCCAAGTAGACAAACATCCGGCCAGGTCGCGAGGTTGATTGTTAGCGCCGCTGGCGACAGTGGCGACATATCGTACTAGAGAGTGGCATCTGCTTATCGGCAGATGTACAGGGGGATGGCACATGCTCCATGGACATGCCTGTTCCGTCCGTGCGCCAGCGTCCCTTCCCCGCTTCGGCGAACGACAGCCGAAGACATGACGGAAGAATTCTGAGAAGTCCAATCCTTTCAAATAGTTTTCATGTTCGGAATTGCGGGCGCAGGATATTTACGAGGCGTTTGCTTCTGACAAACATGAACCGCGAACGCGTTGACATTTTCAAAACAAATACTTTTGTTGGCGAGAGAGTGGTTAGGAGTGTAACAAGCCGCACGCCAGCTGTCTAATTTGTTAGGTTTCTCTTTCTCTCTATCTCTCTTTTTGTATTGACGTGAAGCAGTGTCAGGCTCGTTCTTTCTTTTTGTGTCCCTGTGCAATAAAGATGAGTTGTCATCCAGAGCTTTAGTTTGTCTTTCTTCATTTCATTTCTGCGTTGGCTGGTTTAGTTAGTGTGAGCGGCAGCTTCAGGGCCCGCCTTGAACTGAGGCCTTCTTCCGCTTGCGATCTTTTTTCGCTTGAAAGAAATGTTTTACCTGGCTTAGAACGTTGTTCCGCGTTTTCTTCTTGTGGGATTCTCTGTATTGCACACTGTAGTTCTACACTTGCGATTGTATACAGTTCTCGTTATCCTCAACGAAATCGTTACGTTAGCGAGGTATAACTGGAATTCCGACTCCTTGAATGAATGAAGTCCGCGAGCGAACGATGATGAGGCTACGCTTGCGTTCCCGGTAAGCAAGTCAGCATACCGGGAATTGCTGATGAGGCTTTGAGTCTTGTTTTCAAATTTGGCTATACAAAATAATTCATATTGTTAGTTCTTTTTTCGACGTGTAGTGGTTCACACCAAAGTTCTGCTCTGTTCATTTTTTTTGCTAAGTATATATAGGCCTACTTTCATCAGCGGAATATATTGTAGAGCTGGGGTTTGTGAGATAAGCAGACAGATCTGCAAAACAGCGCTGTTTGTATCATGCCGCCGCAGAGGAACACAAAATCGCTGCACTAAGCTAGGTGGGATGGCACATGTTCGTTATGTAAATCTAGCAGGTATATGTGAGAAAAACTGCCTGGCGAAACGAGACCACCGACAACAACAGCGCCGGAGAGTGCTTGCTTCCCGTTAAGGAACAGGAGATCTGACGTCACCCCGAACCAGCAGGAATATCTTTCGCATTTTTCCGCTAGTGTCGCGGCAATCCGAGCTTTCACGGCGGGGCAATAAAATTGATTTTCGACATGTCTCAGGCCACTGCTAGCTGCCAAAATTGCTGGAAGTGATCTCCACAAACTATTCAAGCCAATTATAAAAGTTTTTTTAAGATTTAAATTTGGTGATCGCGGTATGAATCCTTTGACCTGCATACGCACAAACGACCTCCACGCACCGCCTGCATCGAAAAGTTCGGGATGAAACACACGTCTTCGAGGCGCGGGTGATAATCAGCAGACGTGTCGACACTGAATGGATTCCACGATTTTTTCATAAACGTTTTCCTGAATTATGTATATACAGGTCGTTTAAAAAACTTGGACAGACTCGAGGAAATTCGGCTAGCGATAAAGCTTTTGTAGAATCCGTGTTGACCTGGAATATCAAAACAGCTAGTTCCATCCAGATGTACAATTTAAAATTGTATAAAAACTTCAAAGTGAGCCAATGGAGACTTTCTTGAGTTATCACGTTAAAACTTGTATAGAATTTCTAGTGACCTTAAAGAGGGTTAGTTGCTATTGTGAAGCCCCTACAAAAAATTAAAAACCGCTTTTATGGAGCAGACTGCATAGAAATTTCATTGAATGAGCTCGCTAAAATGTGTACATAATCTTTATCGGGTCTGAGTAGAGTCAGTTTTTATAGGGAGGTCTGTTTTGAAATTCTATAGAGATCTTGTAGATATAAGTGAGTTTTTATAGGGAGGTTTTTTTGAAATTCTATAGAGATATTATAGAGATGACTCATTAGGGCATGAGTCTTCCATGAGTTTCTAATGGGTTCCTTTAGACTTTATAAAAACTCTATATAAGTTTAATAGGATCGCAACATTCGTTTTTGTAAGGGTTCATTGACAGCCTTCAAGCAGCAGGACATTTGCGCGCACCTGGGCGTGTTGCGTATTCGTTTTTGGGAGGGCATGTGATACGACAAAATTCTAATAAGACGAACAAATTATCATGGTCCCTTCGAGTTCGCCCTAACGGGACCTCACTGTATACATGTTTTGCAGAGCGGCAGCCTGGGCACAGCCATTTTGGAGGATGTGACGTCATTCGGCATTGCTGGCCTTTTCTGATGCGTTTCTCGCCGTGGCCTCCAATGGATCGGGGCGCATATCGGCGAGCTCCGAAGCGACTTTAGGACCACATTGTAAAATTATTTTGAAGTTTCGTTGAGCATGCGCACTTATTGGACGACTAGATATTGTGTGACAACCTCCAGACACTACTTAGTACCGAAAAATGGCCCGTAAAGCTTCCAAAGCGCTGTTCTGACTGGCGCCCTTCGCTAAGAGCTTCTGTTAACGTGTTCAGCACGTGATCAGCACGTCCTGACGCTCAATAATCATCGACTTCCGTTCGTGTTTCTCAAAGATGAAGCGGATGTCGCTCAAAAGGCGGCGAATGATCCATGTTCGAAGGCTGGGGAGAAGCTCACTCCTTTGAAGTTTTTCTGCAATCCTCTCTGCAGTAGTGGGTGCTCGTTGCGCAGGAAGAGATCGTGCACAATGTTTCTCAGCGCGCACAAAGTGAAGCCGTCATACTTCACAGTGCGGCGTCTGCGGTTATCACTTCCGGGCTTTTCCCGCGAAGGTATTGTCAGCTTCCGCCCCGTCGCCGTCGCTTTGGATTTGACGTCCAAAACCTGCTGGAAACTGACACCGGGGTCCTCACTTGTCGTGTGGCACGTTGCTGTCGCGCCAACGTGCGGGTGCGCCTCTCGCACCTTCGTGTAGGCGTACAAAACTATATGCTGAACGTGGCGGCAAAGAACAATGTCGCCGGATTTCTTCGTGCACAGATCCTTTGGCGTTCATTGCCTCTTCGGGGGACGTGAAGTCGCCTGAGACCGCCAACGCTACGAAGAATCTGGAGCCGAAGAAACAGTAACAAATGCGGCTGCAGGTGGAACTGCGCAGTCATGCTCCGCCGGAAACTCGACCTCAAAGGAGACGTCCATGTCGGAGAATGAGATGGGGGAAAATGTGCGGACAAGAGTACCATGCGTGAAGCAAATAGGACACAATACGCTAATACTTCGTAATTTCAAAGCTGTAAATAATGCATATGTGTGCAAAATACAACACGTAAGCCATTAAAACCAAACTGAACTTTGTTATTTTTTCTTAATAAGGCTCTGTTTTTTCAGTTTTAGACAAAATTGAAACAACAGGAAACCTGTTATTTCCAAACTTCCGGGACGGATGCGAAGGAAGGATTGCTTTCTTTTGATTGCGTGCTCAGAGAGGCTTATGACCTCGGCGGCCCCCATAGATTGCTCCCGGGCCACAGGAAGTAGAATGGAATTGATTGATTGATTGTAAGGCTTAACGCGACGACGCTGCACAGGCGATCAAGTGCGCCGCACTGGAGGGATACGGATTAACTCTCACCTCCTGGGAATATTTAACGTGCGCCCATATCTCGAACACACAGGGGGATTTTCAAACAAACAAACAAAAGATTTTATTTCCTCAGAAGTACGAGGAGGTAGGCTGGGACTAACTTGTTCGGGACTAACTTGTCTCTGGAGGTTGTCACACAATATCTAGTCGTCCAATAAGTGCGCATGCTCTTTTACAAACTAATTTTACAATTCGGTCATAAAGTCGCTTCGGCTACAAAGCCTGACAGAGGCCCCAGCCCCCTTTGGTACAGTACAATGATGAGGCAGAATCAAACAAGCTAGAAATTCTAATGTGAGTTAAAAAAATACAAACAACATGTAGAGCACAAGATATTACAGAACAATATGGGAGAGGTACAGTAACGTACATTAGAGTACAAAAGAGTAAAGTAAAACAAAATACAAGTGGACAACCAGAGTAGAACTATGATTGAGTTTTAAAGATAGAGACAACTACAAAACCTGCGCATTAAACAGGTCGAGACGACATCCACAGCTCTAGCCATTGAAGCAGATATTCTGATTTAATAGGTATTCTTTCGCCTGTGTTTTAAATATGTTTCTACTGCATTTGAAGTCAATGTGGCCTCCAACTTTGTTGAGTATGTCGGTGCGTTGAAACAGAGAAGACTGCCTGCCGTAGTTTGTTCGAAGTTTCGGTGTATGTATTTTGGCACACCTAAGAGGGTATATACTTCTATTGCCGTTATGTTTGGCATGGAGATTTTCTTTGTGTATAGCTTGTAAAAGCTTCATATAATAAATTTGGTCAGCCTTACGCATACTATACTGAACAAATAGTGCTTTTGCTTTTCACCTCTATCATAAAAGTGGCTGCCGCTGCCGGGACAGTGCAATTGAGGGAGGCTGGTAAGGGGCTGAGCGATGCACCGAGGTTAATGTCCCTCCTTGCTTCCTTTACGCACTTTCCGCTCGATTCGTTTCGCTCATACCAAGGAGCCTTAGCTGTTTTTATAAATGCATCAATGCTCATCTGACCATGGGAAGTGAAATGGGCATACGAGTGCAAGCCTTCTTTGTGGTCTGTGCAGAAGTTTTAAATTCACGTTTCTTCAGTTTCGTGGAAACAAGAGAAATTACTGGTGTTATGGGGACGTACGTTTGAAGGACTGCGGCAAACAGGCCAGCCCTATGGAGATGGTTGCGGCTTACTCTGGCGAAGGGGACAACCCAGTTCGCACACGAGGTGTAGCACACGAGGTGAGGTTGAGCTGCGGAATAATATCGTGACACTATGGCCAGTTTCGCAAATGGAAGGCCCTGTCACAACCGAGATAGCCACAAAACAGCCCTGGAATGCAGTAGAGAAAGACAAATTTTGTTTTATTTCAGGCGAGACTTATTATGGGTGGTTGAATTGCGGAAGGGCGGTTCTGTGGCGGGTATTGTTGTAGTCCCCACAGTGCGGGCATTGGGTGGTGGGAAAGATCAGTGTAGCCTAGAAGTTATTTTGAGATAGAAGAACGCGCCCATAGACTCCGTACAGATGGTTACCCAGTGAAGCTGGAACGTGCGCCGCTGTTTACCCGTGCTTTATTGATCCTGGTTCATTAAAGTCTTTTTCATTGTAAGTTGCGTGTTCGTTGTAATTTGTTTCCTTCCCGTTTCTGCTGGAGGCATCGCTGATAATAAACTCCCTACTCCTCGCAAGTAAGTGTGACCCGTGGCTTACCGATTTCGAAGGAACGTGCAACTGGTGGTGATGGAAACATTTGTTGAGCTGTTCTCCGTGAGAGTGGTCCCGCAGTCCAGGGATCCATGAGACCGGCGTTTGCCACTGCCTCGTTGACGGTGGTGCGCCAACACCGCCGTTCGCTTCTGTCCGCCGCTACTGCTTCACGCAGATGCTACCTGCGCGCGTGCTCCGGTGCGAGAGAGACAACTCCAGCCACAATATCTCTCCTTCTTATTCTCCTACAACCTATTTTTTTTCACGCATGCATATCGGAGGCTCGGGGGTGTTTTCTGCATGCACCGGGCCTGCGAATTTTTGTTTCGGCGATACATATCCTAAGACCTGGTTGAAGTTGTGGCCACACAGTAGGAATAACAGGACATTTGTGGAATGTATCCTCGGTATTCAATGGCGTGGAATGCATGCAGGCAACCAAGTGTGCGCCGCCATATCTGTGGCCAAGCGTCTGTTGCTAGGCGACGTTGTGCGCACGGCCCGCAGATCAGGCACCCCTCTTCTCCTCCATGCAACCGTGTGAGTAGAGTGAACTATAATACCCAAGTATTCTAGTTCACTCTATTGTGAGTGCGCCCGTGGCCTCCGAGATCGGCTGCCGGCGGCGGCCACGGAGGCCATGGCGGAGGCCACGGTGCGCCGTCATTCGTTATGTCGGGCTCCGCGGGATGGCGGCACTTGTCCGTGCTAAGCACGACTGTGTAACACATGACTGTGTTTCGCGTTACGAGCTCTTCGCCGAACACAAAGTATTGCGTCGAGTTCACTGTGAGTGCGATTAATAACATCTCTGTTGGGGCCAGAGTTTAGAATCGGATTGGAACGGAGCAGATGACGCACGCCGGTGTCTTTTTTTTTTCTTCGGCGTGCGGCCGCAGTGGCCCAGGTTGCGCCGTGTCCTTGGCGGCCATGTCTGTGGCCGTTCTAGTGTTGCCAAGCGAAGAAATTGACCGCTAAAGTTTTCAACGAATACCGTCTATATACATGCTTCAGTGCTCGACCAAAAAAATTGCAGCTCTAGGGCAAGCGGATCTTGCACAACAGTGTGCAAGTACCCAGTGTGCATTATAAGGCACACTGGGAGTCGACACATACGAATGCAACAACACTTATGTACAGCGGAATTCACCTACTGCTTCTGCAAAGCGCTCCTATTTGGTGTTGAACTGTTTGCAGCAGTTTTCGGTGGTTGTAATGCACAGAAAAATATTACACGGTGTGCACCGAAACTTTGTTCGCTGGGAACATCCTGGGTTTCTGCACCTCCAAGAGAATGCCTGGTTCACAAGTTCTGGCATGTGGCATCCATTGAGACCGAGCTCTGGCATCCATTGAGTTGTGGCATTCATTGAGACCGAGCGTGCATTATAATGCACACTTCAAGACGACAGCTTGCGATAACAAAAATACAGGCATTGGAAGTTACATGCCCTGCGACATTACTCTTGTTCCCTTCGTAAGTATACGAAACTGTATTTTGAAAATATTACGCGACAAGTATTGCGTAAGTTGCAACTAACTGGGACGCCTCGAAGAGAAAGCTGAAGTCGAGAAAGGCGCCATTTTTAAAAGTGCAGAACGCCGCTCCCTCTGCAGTGCGATTCCTGTATTTGTGACCAGATGGCAGCACAGTATGGGGGTTGCAATCTTACGTGCATTGTTTCCAGCACGCGTGGTGTGAAATTCAAATCCGACGTAAAAGCAAAAGTGCATTTTAATGCACGCGGGGTCTGAAGAGGATATAAATCTTCGCTTTATGAATTCAGGGAAGGTATACTTGAACGGGATGAATCATATGGTGGGTCAAGAAATTCTGTTAGGTCCATGGCCTGGACCTGCTCATCAAAATGAGGTATTCCGTGCCTTGAATGCATATTGTTACGCGGCGGGGATGCTTTATTTACAAGACAAGAGGCTGGGCCCCGCTAGCACACACAAAGGAATGCGCAACACCACCTCGTCCTCTTCTTCTAATGGAACTCGTCGCAGAATCCTCTTTTGTGTAAATCGCGTCAAATCCCCCCATAGCCGCATTGCTTGTTAGTCGACCTTTCCGGTGCTGATTGATTGACTCTAGAGTTTAACTCGCCGATGCAATGCAGGCGATGCGGCCGCGCCGTGGTGGTAAGCTCCGGGTTAATTTTGGCCACCTGGGGATCTTTAACGTGCGACGAAATCTCGCACACGGGCGTTTTTGCTTTTCGCCTCCATCAGAACAGCAGCCGCAGCGGACGGGAACCGTATAGGCGTTCCCAAGTCAGCACAGCCAAGCGATGCATGGCGCCATCTAGGGGCATGTTTGAAGCTATGTCCACGTGCATGTGGCCTTCAATTTAATCGCTCTGAACCGCTTGGTCTCTTAGTGTAGTAGTTCCACTCCCTCGAAGCGAGCATCCTAATCAAGGTTCAATTTCCGTTACCGTTTTTTTTTTTTTTCGTTTTCAAGGGTGTGTCTATTTGAATATCAACATTTGTTATCTCGCATATTATCTAGTTACGACATCCTTATGCATTATAAATGGGATTTCGCGTATTTTCGTTGCATTTTGGTCAGTTCCAGCTACTGCTTCTTGTACGTTTTTGCGGGTTTTCCCCTTCTAGGTCGGTTTCGGCTATTTCTGTTGAATATTTTTCTACACCGTGGTTTTCAACCATTGAAGGTCGGTTTTGGCTGTTATTTATTTCAGTTCGGGTGGTTTTGTATGCTTTAGGTGCGTTTATGCTGTGACATAACCCGCATAAGCAAGCTCAGGTGACGGCTGGCTGTACTGACTTGTGAACGCATATACGCGGCCGGAAAACGAACCCGCGTCCTCGTGCTCAGCAGCACAGGACCTTTTCGGTGCCTCGTGTCATTATCCTCCGGCGGAACGACAGCCGTCCCGGCGCTATGGGGTTACGGCTTCCGGCCGAAACTAGGTTTTACTCGTAACGTTCTACATAGTTACGTAGGTGAGGCTTAATACGGCGACGTCAATATTGCTAATATTTGTGATATTGTTAACGGTTAGTATTGCCGATGGCTTATTGTAAACAGTTCATATTGTTGCCTCGTAATAAGTTTAACTGACAGTGTAATCCTTTCACCGCGAATCCGTGAAAACGGACACAGGAGGACATTTACGGACACCATCTAGATCTGAGGAACTTTGTCGAGAACATGTGATTGCTTTAACCGCATCCATGCCCCCCCCCCCCCCCCGCCCCATTTTGTGAAATGGAGTAGACGGGGGCATGTTGGCTTCCCACTTCTCCACTGAATAAAGCAGCTAACCTACCTACAATATGCAGCCCGAAAATGTGTGTCCTATATAAGAAACATCTTTCGCCCACCATCGCCATTGATATGCGGAGACTCAGCAAACAGCGGAGCTGGTAATCTTCAATTACTTTAAATTCGCCTTTTATATAACTTTAACTACTCATTTTCTATATCTTCTGTATCGAACGCACGCTGTCTCCCTCCACCAGGAGAAGAACTGCACGTCAGACCTTACATCATATTGCCGCGAACCATGTATTGGTTTGTTTAATTATTGTTTGTTTACTGCCCAGCCACGCTCAGCTCTGTTATCTGTGTTTCAAGCGCAGTGCGCCTTCCATTCTTTATTTTTATGCCGCACGGGGTATCTCATTCAGATAAGCAGACTGTTTCGCCTTAACGTCACTAGCCCAGAATAATCTTGTTTGATCTACAATGTTCTGGATGTAAATCGACGGTTGCAGCAGCACTCGCGCCGAAAGATAAAAGCCTGCAGAGCAGACGCCATTGCATTCGAATCACCGACACCAGTTTACGCACGTCACTTTGTTGATTGCTGTATCGCCGCCTTGTATTCTTTGAGTTGTTAGGGGAGCACGAGTTCGCTCCAATGAACTTGTTTTCCTTCAAGACAACTGCGTCGTCTTCGACTTCGTGACAATATCTAGGTGCAACCGATACCCGACGCCCGCATCCCTACTCGAAAATCTGCGTCACGCCGCGCACTCCCCAGAGTGGCTCGTCGGCTCCTTGCCTACTCGTCACTTCCCCTCACACTTATTGGCTTACCATTTTTCTTACCACTTTGGTGCGCCGAGTTTTGAGCGACGCCCGGCATGGCTGGAACTTAAGCGTAAAGAGCTCCGCTGATAAAAGGGAACGTCAGCCAATTAAACATATCAGCAAAGTTCCCGAATGTGCAGCCAAGGCTACAAGGTGTACACTAGTTTGAGTGTTTGTACCGCCCTTTGTGGTGCGTCCAGAAACGCGAAGGCTAGGACCCTGTGATACGGGTTCTGCACCGGGTACATAGACCTGATTTCCTCCTGTCTCTACCCGCCCAGTTCACTGCCACATTGTGTTCGGAACAAGTTATTTCTAGTGTTCCTGTTGTCTTGCTTGGTTGAAAACACAGTGACAAGGACTACACGAGTCTACCGCGTTCAAAACGGTATTCTACAGCACCCTGAAAAGAGGAGGATGAGGTAGCCTTTATTGTGGCAGGAAGACTCTACATCAAGTGGGTGAAGGGGAGGTAGAAGTTGGGGGTTTAAAGAGAAGGGAAATTTTAACAAAGGCAGTTTATAGGCGGTATTCGTTGGAAAGTTTAGCGGTCAATTTCTTCGCTTGGCAACACTGGAAACGGCCACAGACATGGCCGATGCGCCCCGGACACGGTGCAGCCTGGGCCACTGCGGCCGCACGCAGAAGAAAAAAAAGACACCGGCGTGCGTCATCTGCTCCGTTCCAATCCGATTCTAAACTTTGGCGCCAAGAGAGATGTTATTAATCGCACTCACAGTGAACTCGGCGCAATACTTTGCGTTCGGCGAAGAGTTCGTAACGTGAAACACAGTCATGTGTTTCACAGTCGTGGTTAGCACGGACAAGTGCCGCCATCCCGCGGAGCCCGACGTAACGAGCGCGCCGCCGGACGCCGATCGCGGAGGCCGTGGGCGCACTCACATGGTTGCATGGAGGAGAAGAGGGGTGCCTGATCTGCGGGCCGTGCGCACAACGTCGCCTAGCAACAGACGCTTGGCCACAGATGTGGCGGCGCACACTTGGTTGCCTGCATGCATTCCAAGCCTTTGAATACCGAGGATAGAAATTTTTCTGCTACGTTTTTCTTCTAATTGTTTCACTGTTAGTATTAAAAGTGAAAGTCACTTATATCTTGAAAAAATTCATTACGTGTCAGAATTGATGATGCTAATGATAAGGACGTAGCCGGGAAAGTGCCTTGGTGTCATAACAACCTCCGAAATAAGCTTCCAAAAAGAGAACCAGAGGAATAAAAACGCCCGTGTTTTCCTAAGTTCTACTTTCACTGTTCTCCTCGTCCAAACCACTCGCGCAATCCTTCTCTCCGTCGCACTGCCATCTGGTGGGCACGCACTTGACGTCCTTCGCTTCATGTTCTGGATTGCACGCGAACAGACCTGTAGCGTACGTGGGCTGGCCCTTGCACGTTGCCGCGCCTTTGCAGTTCGGGTCATTGTCGCACTTCCAAAGGGCCGATATGCAGTGGCCGGTCTGGACACCTGTAATCCTTGCAGTTATCCTCGTCGGAACCATCCCGGCAGTCCTTGTCACCATCATCGTCGAAACCTCACCGGACACCATTTGTCATGGGTGGCCCACTTAAATTCCTTCGTCGAACAGAAACTGCTAGCATTTACTGTCTCCTGCAGGGTGAGAAATTCAGCCCCCTTGAAAACCGCAGCGAAGACGAAAGACCTGCACCACAGCATCATGGAAGCCGGAACAACTGAATAATGGCTGTCTTCACCACTGTGCGGTTATTAAATAGGAAAGCTCAAATGTCTGCACAAATGTTTCCAGGCCCCAAACTCACACCTTCAAAGTAGCCCCTTAAAGTGAACTGTTCTGGCAAGGCACGTTAGCTCGTTAGGTTGCAGGATGTACGCCGGTGGCAAGTTCCCCATAATGAGCAAAGCTAATGGAGACCCTGGTACTTTCCCCCACCTTTATTTGTTTGCCACTTCTGACAAATAGTTATGGTCGTCAAGGAGCTTGCGTAGATGAAAGAAGTTCATGCTCTCGCCACACGCCAGGAAGAAGGGCAATTACCAAGAGATTTTTGTGAAGCCTTACAATAAGCGTAATCCGTTCCATATATAGCGGTCTAGCGAGCGCTTATATAAATCATGGTCGCGAAACGGAGTCACCAAGCTACAGGAAAGGGCGGGAGGCTGCGAAGCAACGATTAGGGGGGCGTATAAAAGCGCCAGAGGTCGCCGCGTAATTGCTTCCTGCACTTTCTTTTCCGGTGTTATATGCCCCGCTTCAAGGTCAGCGTACTTGGGCGTCACCAGATATACGCAAGTGCATGTAGATGCACAACTCTGAGCGGTTACCGCTTGGGCCTTTGGTTTGCTTATTATTGCAAAAACAACGCACGGCCCATTACGGAAAACCGAGCGTCCGGTGTCGGTAACCGAAAAACCAAAGCCTGTTTCTTTAAAGAAAGATGGTTAAAACGCCAACGTTGCTCCCATGCAACCTCCTGAAATGTCCAAAATTGTAACTGCGTCGACCACGTGTCGGAATCGGAGAACTCGTAAATACGTCGCCTCGATAACGCGAAGGACCCAGGTTCGATTCCGCTAGCAGTGATGCATAGCAGGCTTCGCTTAAAAAACTGGTATTTACAAAGCGTTCCTTAGCACGAGGCGTTCCATAGCGCGAGCTTCCACTCGGGAGAAGAGAGAGTTAGCCGTTAGCACCAGCACATTGCAGATGAAGGGAGTGGAAAAAGGCAGCTTAACCATGGAACAGACAAGCAGCTCAATTCAGCGTTGCCATGAACTCTTCTATTACATGGTGCAGAAATAAGTAGCGGCGCAAGGACTAGGAAACAGATCCAAGCCACTCGAAAGGGTTGAGGTAGGCTAGAAAAGAAAGCGTCTCAAACAACAACATTACACTGCCCTTAGACAACGCTGGGAGAAAGGAACTCACCTCTGGCGTTCAACTGGACATTCATGTTGTCGTATCTACAAAGAAAGAAGTGCTGACATAGTGCTTCTATTAAAAGACCCCTTCACATTCAAAAAGCGAAAGCTATATTGCTGTAGGTTGTCAGCGCAATATTTCCAAGTGAAATAATTGTCAGGCATCCGGACGGATCTAATATACACAATATTTTGTGTTGCCTCAATCAAACTGAATAAATGTATATCAGGAACTGATGCACAGATTCTGGAGATTACTTAAGAATTGGCTTAGTTTCCTTCACGCATTCAGCAACTAACATTGATGCATTCATCTTAACATCAAAGAGCCGTAAGTAAGGGCTCAACAAAGTGGCTACTGCGCACGGGATGCAAAGGAGAACAGTGACCTCCGGACCTTGATTAGTACTTATCGGTCTTGCTCAGCCATGTATTTTTCGCGGCCAGGAAGCTATGTTCTACGCCATTGTTCTATGCCTCTACGAGCGGGCTATCTCCATAACAGGCGCCTTTACTCCTATTCGCCATGCATGCCACAAAAATAATTAATTTCCTGTTGTTTCTCTCTACTGTGCACTGGTGACGTGCTATAAAAGTCTCAGCCTGGTGATTAGCGGCATTTCTCTGCTCGCGCCAGAGGCGGCACACGGAATACACAGAGCTGTAAGGCTCGAGGTTTCTAGACTGCTTTCTTTGCCAGCGAGAGCTTCTGAGAAGCCGGCACCAACTGACGACCTCCCAGTTTCGACTGTAGCTGAGTACGAGCGACTCCTCACACGTGAGTGGAAAGCCTTCTAATCAACTTACCAAACGCCCTGCAACTGCACTGACATCATGACCTCGTCGAGCACCTCCGCTTTCAAGCGGCTCCTGGGCAGAGCGGTTTTGTTCGCCGCGGTTGTCGCTACCGCTGAGTCCTTCGCGCTGTTGGAAACACTGACAAGCCACGAATCCTGTTCGCCGGTGCAGTTCCAGTGCGTCTCGTCCAACAAGTGCATCTACAAGCAGTGGCTATGCGATGGAGATCGCGACTGCAGTGATCACTCAGACGAGAATGACTGCACGGCTCCCTGTACCGAAGGACAGTTTCTATGTGGCGACGGCCTTTGTGTGGGGCGCAGATATAGATGCGACGGTGCTGAGGATTGCACGGACGGCTCCGATGAAGCTGACTGCCCGGACACCAAGGGTTGTTCTGAAAAGCACTTTGCCTGCGACAATGGTCGTTGCATACCAAGCTGCTGGGAATGCAACGGCATTCACGACTGCATGGATGGCTCGGATGAAGATGCGGCAAAATGCAAGAACGGGACGAATGGCTGCGGTGCACTGGTGATGGCCTGCGCTATCCAGAAGGGGGATGTCAAGTTGCTGCCGAGGAGGTGGCGATGCGACGGAGAGGAGGACTGCCCTGATGGCTCAGACGAGGAGGACTGTGAAAAGGAAGAATGTACCACAGCTCAGTTTGCATGCAAGAACGGAAAGTGTATATTGCGGAAGTGGCGATGTGATGCAGATGACGACTGCACCGACGGATCCGACGAAAAGGACTGCGAAAATGCGACATGCATTGGGACTGAGTTTCGTTGCAAGAATGGTCAGTGCATTCCAGATGAGCACTTGTGCGATGGGGATCGCGACTGCTCCGACGCCTCGGATGAGGATGGGACCATTTGCCTGAAAGGACCGACGGGCTGTCTACCGAAGCAGTTTGCTTGCAATCCTCAGAATGGCAGCGTTATGTGCTTGCCTATGAGGTTTCGCTGTGACGAAGAAAAGGATTGCCCCGATGGATCTGACGAGCATGACTGCGACGCACCGCGCACAATCTTCTTTTGATCCCACGTTGAACACAGGGCCTCAAGCGGCGAACACGGAGTTAAGAAAGACGCCAGCAGGTTCTGCAGAACTGTGAGTTCGACGACTGCGCCGAAGATAAACCTGAACTCGGATGCCCTTTAAAATTATGCTTTAACTCTTGATGTATTCACGCTTAACGGGATGTACTTAACATAGTCTTGACGCCCAATGTTACCGAATGTTTTGCACTGTAACGACGTATACCAAATATAAATGTGGCGATTCTTTGAAGCATTCTACGATACGGCGTTTCTGGTTTCCTGCGTTGAAGCTTGACATCCTACCCAGTCCACTATGCCTTCCTGGAGACGGTTGTTACCCCGTTCGGGATTTGCAGGGTTGTTCGTCGACATCAGCCAAGGGTAAAAACTCGGATAAGGTTAAGAAGCGTTTTAGGTCTCAAAAGTAGGCGTCAGCAAACATTTTCGCGTGCAATGAACCACTAAGATGCAAATATTTCTTGTAGAAAATTTCCAATTCACAAAACGTGATCTACTTTGAAAATTAAGAATATAACAGTCTTGACGTGGATCCTTGAAAACAATATTAAATAACTTCTGTGGTTTTAATAGCACGGTACATGTTTCTACTCTTACAATATAACGTTTTCAGGCGTGTCCCCAACCGTGCACACGCGCATCTGTTACTGCGGATGCGGGGGAACAAAATCAAAACGAGCTGACGGAGTTCTCTCATTAGAGAAACTCAGTAAGGGTACACTCAACAGTTGATAGCTTTTATTTGGTTTTTATTCCCAAAAGGTGCCATCGGGACATTTCGTGAGGGGTGTACATCATACGACGCATGAAAATTGTTTTACTCCTCATATAGTCACGGCAACAGATGTGATTAGATCAATTATCAGGCGCTGCTTCCATGCCCTGTTTCAAGTGGGGCTGGCCCGAGATAGTCACAGCTGCAGAAGGTAAGTCATTCCAGTTTCAGGAGGTGCGGAGCAAAAATGACTGTTGGAACGTTTAAGTGCGGCACGTTCGGAATAACTGCGTTAGGGTGTGTTGTGCGGGAGAGCGGTAAGCTTGTTGCATGCACTGATTTTGAGGTGACTGTGACTAGAGGACTTTATGGAAGAGACGGAGTCCGGATATCTCGTGACCAGAATGAAGCGAAGAAAGAGTATAGAAATTAAAGAAAAAAAGTTGCGTAGCTCGCACTAGTGGCGCAACGCTCTAGAAAAGCAGCGAGGGTAGCCCCTCTCCCTTCGGAGACCCGGCTGTTGCGCCTTACATGGCTTTGCGAACTTGCCGCTGAAAGGAGTCCTCCGAGCCATGGCAGGCCCGGATAGCTTTGTCCGCAGCCTTTCACATCTCTCCAAAAGGGGACCGCGTCATTACGGGATAGAATCCGAGGCAACCGGTTTCGCAAACTCGGCGTCTGTAGCTGGATCTGTTATGTGCTCCCCACTTCAGGCGCGAACGTACGTGAACTGCTGGAGACGAGGAAATCATGACTTGTATGCTGGGCAAAGTCTTCTTGAAGTTCGAGCATGACGACGACGGGCGATCCTCACCAGACGCGTGCTCATGTAGGCTCGGTACGCTTTCTTGCTTTTTTTTTGCGAGCTCCTCACGCGGCGCAGGCCCACGTGCATCCTGGACGATGCCGGGTGCTTCTCATGAGGCGTACGCTCACATGCACACGGTATTTTTCCTTGGTGCTTTTTTGCGCACTTCCCCGGACCAAGCTCAAGCTTAAGCACCTCTGCTGTTGAAAGGTAAAGGAGAGGAAGGAAATGTCAACCAGGCAGTGGCATAGTTCGCCAGCCCCCACCTGGGAAATGATGGAAATTAAAAAAAATAGAACACGGAAAAAGGGAACAAAGGTACGAGCAGAACGTAAAGAGGTCCGCCCTGCGTTAGGACACTATAGACGTAAGAGTTGAGTGAGTCCCTAGAGTGTACAGTCTTTTTTCCAAAGTCTTTTGTACAAGTCCGTCGTTTTCAGGAAGCACAAAGGTGCTTTTGTCGTTTGTACGTAAATGACAGGGAAGGCCAGTGGCCCAGGATTTTCTCCTCAGAGAACGGCCACCGGGAGTCTATGTTCATACCGCAAGCTGCATGCAGTATTGTGGGGGCTACATTGTTGTCGATAAAGCGCCCCCCCCAGGGGGTCCTAATTCACTGTGAAGGGGTTTTTGAAAGGACCTTTCAGTCTCCCATCTCAGTAGGTGGAACCTCAAGGCCGCGGCGCGTATTTTCGCTTTAATTCGCGGAGGCCTTACAAAACTATAGCTTCCGCAGTGCTGCTTACAGCTTGTGGTATGAACTATAGACTTCCTAGAGTGGAGGGGAGGTGCCTTATTTCGGAAGAAAAACGTGGACACTCGCATAGAGCTGGCGTATAATCTCCGGTGTTCCACAGACTTCGCACGCTTCAATGGAAGCCATTTCGATCGAGTAAGCGTCTTCTGCTTTTCATGCGGATATGCTGAAATGCTATGAGTAGTCCGAAACAGTAAAGCAGTCGCACGATTCTGAACAGATTATAGGGTGCTAAACAAGGAGGTTTGGTGAGGGCCAAAATTACGTTAGTGTACGTTCGGCAGGGTAAAAGTAGAGTGACTATGAAATTTTATTGGAGAAGGAGCTAAACCGAGATTACTGCAGGGATAGCCGCGGACATGGCTAGCTGAGGTTCAAATGAGCTTAACGCGACGTGACGCTAGACAGATGTACACCACAATATTTAGCGGTTTTAGCGGAGCTGACAGTGAAGTTCTCATAAAAATATTTTGGCTATACTTTATTTCGACGGCGACGGAAAGAGATAAGCATGGTCTTTCGGACATTTTAGAAAGCTAGTAGATTATTGCAACATTCTGGTACTCCTAAAAGGTCGTCTTGTAAGGCTGATATGTTAGGGTTAGCATTTTTGTGGCAATAAATGTCGTCGCAGTCAGCGAAGTAACGAACTCTACATGTAAACACCATGGTAAAGTCATTAGTTTGCAATTAAAAAAAGGTGACCCCAGGACGGTGCCTCGCGGAACACCATAGATCGCGTGTGTGAGCGATGGCGCTTGTGAATTTATTACGATCGCCTAAAAACGCGCTTATAAAATTAAAATCCTATGATTCCTGTTTATGACGAGATCATTTTAACAGTAGAGGATTATCTGAGACTTCATCAAACGCCCTTTCAATATCAACAAAAAGAGCGTCAGCATCAATGTTGGAGGTCTAAGCAATAATGTTCATCTAAGTGAAGAGGACAAGGGCAGTGTGACAGGAATAACCTCCACGAGATTAGTGCTGACTGGAATAAAAATTTCACAGCGGTCTAATATTCAGCAATATGGGAATAACAAATGTTCTCCATGATGTTTGAACAAACCCTAGTAATACAAATTATACCGTAGTAATTAGGATGAGAAGCGATTCACCTTTTTTAAGACTGGAATGACCTAAAAAATCCACCACTGTTAGAAAACCAAACAACTGTTACAAGACTGTGGAAGAGGAGCTAATAAAACAAGCTGCTTGTGTACTACCAAATCTGAGAGATGCTCAACGTTTTAGGGATTCTTTAACTTGCCCTTTTATAACTCAAAGTTAAACAATTTGGTGAAAAACGTAAGCGATAACACTATAAACTTGAGGTAAATATGTTTCTTTGGACACTGCAATACCAGCGTAAGCCTGGTAGCCTCGGGTAGTTATCAACATGGTGTTTTCACACAAGGAAGTCAACAGTGACGGGAAAAAAAACGGTGCTCGAACGCAATGTGCCGCAGTGTACTCGCTGGACGGAGACTGCCGGAAATCCCCTCTATGAACCTGGTGCACAACCCCTATCACCGGCTCCCAGCCTATACGTTCCTAAAAGCATCAGAAAGGTCGGTACAAGTACCCAGCTTTACTGCAGCTACTCATTTTAACGCGACCGAGTTTCGACGGAATGTCTGCATCCATCCGTAAGAACGAAGCGACATTTTAAGTGCGAAGCACGTTTAACGTGTGTTTTGTACCCCCAGCAGGCAGTACCCTGGGGACAGTTTCCGTCCAAAGTGCCCTCCCACCCCGAGCGGCCGGCGTCCTAGAGTGCGCCTCCTACAAATAGTGTGCCTTCTTCCTCCTTGATTAAAGTACAGCATTCGGCTATTTTGCTGATATTCTCTTTTTTCTGATACAGGACACAAACATCTACGCTGCAGTTTGCGACGCTCATCTTCTTCCCGAAAACATTGTCCAATTTCTTAAAGCGAAGCTTTATATGGCCAGGTTAAAGGAAAATCCGGCGTGCTTATATCTGTGTGCACGCAGCAAACTCCTCCGGATACGCGAAGAAAAAAAAAATTCCCGCGCCTTCCCGCGAGGGGAACACGAGTAAATGCAGAGCAAAGCATTGGGGGGGGTCGTTAACGCCGCGTAAAGTCGCGTCGTTAGGGTGTGTAGTTGGGTCGTAGTTGCGTTGGTGTGGTTACAAACCCGATGGGGTAGAGAGGAGAGTAAAGTCAGCGTTAGGGTGGAGCGAGGGGGGCGTCATGGCAAGGCCGCAAGGAAGGAGCAACGCAGTGATGAAGCACTTTCACATTCTCCCCCTTGGGGGAGCGACGAATTTTGCTAGCCGCTTTAACGTATTTGCTCCCAGCGCACGTAGTACCCTGAGGGAGACAGTTTCAAAGGGGGGAGAGCGCGCAAAGTGGAGGCGCCTCAGCGCGCCTCCTAGAGTGCGCCCTTCCACAAATAGTGTGCCTTCTTCCGCCGTGATTGCTATCACGGCCTATTTTGCCGATGATATTCTCTTTTTTCTGATACAGCGACGGAGCGAACAGGCTGACTACGACGCATGCGTTTGTCATCTTCTTCCCGAAAACTGTTGATTTCTTAAAGAGAGCTTATATGGCCAGGGAAAGAGGAAAATCCGGCGCAACTGCTGCGGACGCGGAGCTGTGGACACGCCGCAAACTCCGACGCAGGAAGAGGCGAGGCTAAGAAATGCTCTGCAAAAAAAACACGTTCGAGAGGGGTTAAAAATTAAGGGGAGAGAGATTGGCTGTGGTTATCTCTCTCGCAGGGCAGCGCGCGCGCAGCTAGCTTGTGCGTGAGGCACAGATCACGCGACAACATAGAGAAGAAGTAAATGGCGGTGCAAGCCGAGCAGCGTCAATGGGCCAGGTGAAAACCCCAGTCTCATGAATCCCTGGACTGAGAACCACCGTCAGAGGTGTTTCTACCCACCGCCACCACAGGCCGCACATTATTTCGAAATGGGTAGACCACCCGTCATACGTTCTGCCGCGGAGCAAACCCTTTACCATCAGCGACAGTTTACGCTGTGACAGAACGCAAGAGTATAGATGGTATTCACGCAAAAGTTTAGCAGCCGATTTCCTTTCTGGCAAACGCTGAAAACCACCAAGACAGCGCCCACCGTGTCTGCACATGCGTCCGCATGTCGGAGAAAAAAAAAAACAGACCCGGCGTTCACCGTCTGCACCGTCACGAGCCGTCACGAGCCAATTCTCGGCCATGGCGTTAACAACATGTACGCAATAGCAGTGACGCTGTGTGGTGATGTTCTACTTGCCTTAGAGAACTCCGCATCACCACTGGAGAATAAGCCGTGGTGGCGAAATGAAGCGGCACGACGCACGCAATACCTACGCTACAGCGCAGTTGCCTGAAAACACTGATATCAACACATAGGTGCCCGCACCTTGCCCACAGCACAGTTGCTCAGGACAAAAGCGAAATGACGTTTTGAAGAAATTGTGAATGTTCCCGCGCATGGCGACTGATACGACGACAGCGTAGCAGTGCGCGCTAATGTTGGTGCGCAAATTGTCAGCTGGGAGACTAGCGACATCTATCGGCAAGTGGCCAAAAGGAAAGGCGCTCGGCGGCGCACCAGCAATCAGTGGTCGATACCAAAACATGGCAGCTGGCAATCAGCTGACGCGTCGATTTCACTTTGTCTTGCGACAGGTCGGCTGTAGGGCTTTGGCAAAACAACAACGTCGAGGCAATGCTGTTGAGCTTGCTGGGACGGCCTCATGCGTGCGCGCCATGCCCGAGCCCGCGCGTCCCCTTTG